>JAJGRW010005209.1:0-10990 GCA_025461045.1 Carex parvula
CAAGTACAACTCTCACCCTAGAGATGAGAAGTTTAACTACATTATCCTTCTTACACAAGGATGCAATGATTTAACACCTATTGGTATGTGGAAATTATTGACATATAGTAGACATAACTATGTATGCAATGATACAATAAAAAGAAATTTAAAGTGCAAAGGAAAACTCAAACCATAACATAAACAAAACATAAACATATATGATCAGAGTCAAAATAATGATGATTTACGTAGGATTTTGGCTTAGTTTTGCATATTTTCTCATACTTATGTTTAATTAATTAGAGAAAAAAGGCTACTGTCACCCTTCTTTATGTTTTATTGCAGAAAACAGGTTTTGAGACTATTTTACACCAAATGGAGCTAGAATCGGGTCAATCGGATCAGCGACGCTTACCGACGAAGTCTCTGTTACAGTCCGTATTGCCTAATACGGACCAGGCCTAGCACAGACCAGAAGATAGAGCTGGAAGCATTAAACCCTAACCGTCAAGGTCCTAATACGGACCGTATCAGGTGATACGGTCCGTAACCGAAGGCGTCTCTTGGGGAATAACTGCCGACAGCTGTTTCTAGATCAGTTTCCTAGCCCCTACTCAACCTCCAGACGTCCCTCCACTCCTATATAAGGCCCCTGGGCAGAAGAATAACTTATCTTTGTAATTAGGGTTAGATTTGATTAAAGTGAGAAGAGATGAGTGCTTGTGACAATACCGTTTCGCGGCTAAGTTCCTTCTCTTAGGGCTAGGCAGTAAACCTTGTTACTCTTGATGTTTTGATATATATATTTCTGTTGATTATGGTTTCTTGTTGTTGAATCTAAATGCTTTTGTGATTTACTATCTCTTCATCTAATTTCAATGATCTAGTTTGAGTCCGTTAGGGTAGTAACAGTACTTTAATGGTAAGAGAAACTATTTGTATGAATTAGCCTCGTTGAGATCTATTAGGTTTATGTGAAGAAAACCTTAGCAGGGAAACCATAAACCAGACCAACAAAATGCGTACCAAATTCCATCACTTGCGTAAGGCGGATTGAGTAGCAATGGTGTGCCGAAATCCTAGAAATTCTCATCTCTATCTTTATTTTAATTACTTTTAATTACTTTCTAATTTACATTGATCACAACAACATCTCTCAATTTTTAGATTTCGTCTAGCCTTTCGAAAGATTGTAATTCGATCGCTCGAAGCACTGAACCAATATTCCCTGTGGATCGACCTCGAATATACTACTCGATAGGATTGTGCGCTTGCAGTCCGAACCGATAGCATTTCCGAGTTTATAAATATTAAAAGAAACATTGCTCTCTTTTGAGTGATCAATATATTAAAACATAATTAAGAATTCAAGTACAACCCTCACCATAGAGATGAGAAGTTTAGCTTCTCATGGCCATGGCAAAATAAAAGTAATAAAATAAGGAGAACATAAATTACAACTCAATTGAAGATGGAAGAACCTGATGAGTATTTTGTATATGTAATTTGGGGTCGATTTATTACTCTTTTTTGCTTTTAAATTTATACCCATTACTCAATTTTTGATCAGTTGCAAGCATACAACTTATCGGAGTAGTATCGGGGTCGAACACAAGGACAAGGGAAAGCAATAATAATTACTAGTTTTAATATGAATTCTAGAATAGTGCAGAATAGTAAATTGGGGGTTTTGTTCACAGGTCGTACTCAATTTTTGGGCTCAATGCCCGAAGAGAGTTGATTGTAAACTAATTAAATAAAGATAAAATAATAAAAGGTTGTTTGGAACAAGGTTTGGAAGGTCTAGGGCTTCCGGCTCACTATCCGAACTAACTATTTCACCTACTCGGTTGATCAATCATATTCATGTTTGTGTAATTGTGGTTTCTAGTACTAACGTCATGTCAAGGGCTTCACGTTTAGTTTTTCGCCACTTGACAACTTTTCTTAACCGGTTTGGACTTCACGTTTAGTTTTTCGCCACAAGTTGGTTAAGATGTTTGTTTTGACTAGCTAAGTTATTCTCAACTACCGACACTTCGCATTCAGCTTTTCGTGACCGGTACCGATTATAACTTAATAAATCTAATTTATTGTCTAGACTTCACGTCTAGTTTTTCGTCATAGACAATTAACTATTGTGTTTGTGGTTCGAGTTGGTATTGAACTAGGGTAGAACTAATACCAATTCCTAAGGTTAATTCCTTGCTACTATACTCGGTATCAAGTACCAATAGATCCCCATTTCAACTAAAATGAGATAGTCTCATGCACACGAATACACATTCACAAGAATAATAAAACAATCACAAACAATTTCACAAACAATCACAATATAATTGATAACTAACCGAGTAAGGTAGATTTTACTAATTCATCAAGTTCTACAAGTCATCGCCCCTAGAGGTAAACTAGCCTCTCATGGGTGCGTCAATATCCATGAAAAACAAAGGGAAAGACATCTTAAATGACAGAAAATAAAGAAGAGAAAATATAAAATCAATATCTTGCTTCGTCTCTTGTTGCTCCTTCTGCCGCTCCTTGATTTACCGCCGACCCACCTTGATTCCGTGAGAGATTGAGAGAGATGGAGAAATAACAATGGTAGAGAGAGGTGTAGAATGGCCTAGGGCCAAACTTAGATCTGTTGGGGGCTCTCCTGGACGTTTTATGGGAGTTTGTGAGCATTTAGGAGGGAGCCAAGTAAATCGGGAAACAAATCCCTCATTAATGTGCACAGTTGGCAGTCTTCAAAGCTGATGGCTGTCTTCCAAAGCCTGTGCCGACTCACCCCTTCATAATTTGAACAAAGTTACAACATGAAAGTTATAGATCTCTGTTTTCTGAATTTTTCAAGCTTTGGTTCACTTAAATCGGAGTTCGTATGACCAAACTGCGGCCAAAATACGAATAATGTGTATAGTTGGAATCTGCAGTGGCGGGCCGCGAGCTGGGACCTCGTGGGGCGCGAATCTCTCGGTCAGGAGCGTTTTTACAACTGTTTTTATGTCTCCAAAGGGGTGGCGGCCCTTCATGATGAGGTGGCGGCCCGCCAGAGGTCAAATTGACTTGTTTTTCTTGTTTTCTGCATAAAAACATACTTTTGGCAGTAACTTGATCCTTGAAACGTACGTAATTAAGTGAAAATGAAGTAAAATTGCAGTAAACAAAGATAAATACTTAGAATTTGATATTGTTTTGTACCATAAAACCTAGCCAAATATAGGTATATTTTTGGCCTATCAGAACCTCTGTCTCCTTAGATGACACATTCTTGTCTTGCTTGACTTCTAATGGCTACCTTTCTCTTTCTAAATAACTCTCTGACCTAACCTAACAATGAGAATTGCTAGTCTATTATTCTGGACTTGACACAATTAAACACGCAAACTAAATCCATGACTGAATAGATGAAGCAAAAAATAGCTAAAATAACTTGGCTCTTAAGAAAACACGTCATTCTAGAAGGCCCGTAAGGAATTCGCGTTCTTCTAGAAGGCCCATCAGGAAATCGCCTATTTTTATGATAGTCCACGGATCGTGCGGCCTCAAGGCATGCTGCATGCGGCATAGTGGAGGCTGCAAGAATTCCTGACTTAGCAGATTTTCTTGTATTTTTCGCCATTCGCATGTTGTGCACTTTGTGTGAGGTGTTACATGCTCCATGTAATATCCCATTTTAACACCTTATTCAGAAATCGCCTAAATTCAACACTTTTGTTTTGTTTTTGCCCTAAATATGCAATTTTCTCAAAAACCTGCTAAAAAGACCTAAAAACACGTTTGCGGTAAATAAATCGGAAAAATAGTTACTTTGCATTCACTTTTTGTCATTTTCCGGAAGAAAAGATAGTGATTTTCGCTATATATTTTGGCTTCATCAATATTCAATCTGTAATTTTATCTTTTAATTAAATTCGTTGATAAATCAGGACATCTATGTGCTTAATATAAGAATAGAGATAATAGTGCTGCATATAATATATGTGCTGCATGAAACTAAAACTTTTCTGTTAAAATGCCTCATCGTCTGACATGCTGAACATCTCGTAAGCCGTAGAATAACACAGTGGTAGCCTGGTAGGCCAGGCACATTTAGAAATCGTTCAATGTACTGGATGGATCCAGTTAGATTGCAGCATTTCGCTGATTGACTGTTAACTATTCCAATAATTGGTGAGTACAACTCTAAAAATCTATCAGATTGACTCAAACGACAAATCCAAACTGTTGAAACCGATATATTTCACGAGTGATGTGTCTACATACAAAATTTTGAAGTTTTCGAATTAATTTAGTATAAAGTCAAAGCGATTAAAAATGATGAAAAATGAATGCATTAATATAACCTATAAAATAACTTATAAAACCTATTTTTTTTACTTTATACTAAATGAATTAAAAAAATTCAAAATTTTGCATTTACCCCCATTACACGTGAAGTATGTCGGTTTAATAGTTTTGATTCTTTGTTTGAAGCAAAGTTAATAAATTTTTGGAGTTGTGCTCACCATATCCTAGCTCTTGGTGAGCACATCACACGCTAACTTAGCTCAACATAATACTACTCTTAATCGTAATTTTTTTGCTCAACATAAAACTACACTTAATCTTAATTTTTTTAAGAGGATGGTTCCAATACCTCATCATATATACCTCATATTTTATATCTTCGTTTTCAAAGTCTAAACCGTCGATCCAAACTGCTCAACATGAAATCCATACTTAAATATACTTGGCGATGAAATTTTATGTTTTTGGAATTTTTTTACTATTTTTTTTAATATAGATACAAAATCACTGTTTTTGTGCGGTACAAAAACAGTGAATTTGTACCCATCAACCTCAACAGAAAATAAAATACTAATATTTCTTTCATAATTTTTCAATACTCAATGTATCAAATTAAATTATTGAATTATATTTTTAGTTATTTTCCGGATTATTTGATATAATTGAATCCTATTATCAATTTCTAAATAATTTTTGCAAGGAGGAAGAAAATAGAAGTATTTGTTTCATAGCAAAAGTTCAATATTTAAATTTATATTGCAATATATAGTACATAAAAAATTATTTCTGGAAACATATACAAAATTAGAGAAATTAAGAGAAAACAGTTCAATTGTGCCACCAAATAATCATGAATGTCACAGAATTATTTTCGAATGAAGGGGTAAATTGTTTGCTAATTTTGAGAAATGTTTTTCTGTAACATGGGACCAAGCACCGCCTAAAAAAATATAGAGTTTTGAGTGCCTTTTTTCACAAGTATTATGTGGATCCTTGATTGTTTAATGGATTCCAAGCATTGATTTAAAATCAGACAGTTAGGTAGAAATCATAACAATTGTGGATCCATACTACCGAACTAAAATAGCCAATCAAATTTGCTCTCCATATTCATATTAGGAACTCCATTTTTAGTTGGTGAAAAAATAACATACTACTACTAATAATAAAAGTAAGGCTTAAAGAGAAGTCTAAATAAGGAGGTACCATTTATATTATTGGTCTCTTCTATATATGCTTGTATCTAGCTTAATATTTAATAAGCTTCAACTGGAAATAAAGAATTCCAATCATAATTCCATATTCCTTGTCTTCCTCAATACCATATTCGAGAATATGATTACGCTCACGAGCTCCGATGGAGTCCAGTTTGACGTGAGGAAGGCGGTGGCGAAGGAGTCTCAGATAATCCGTGACATGATCCAAGACGACTGCGTAATAACCAACATACCAGTAGCCAATGTCAACCAGAAGATCCTTGCAATGGTGCTCGAGTACTGCCAGATGCATGTCGACAAAGCTGAGATGGAAGCAAATGCATCAAAACCCCAGACAACAGCAGGGGAAGGGAGCTCCTCTAATAAAAAGGATCTCAAGGACTGGGACAAGGAGTTCATCAATGTCGACCTCGACACGCTTTATGATCTCATTTTAGCAGCCAACTATCTCAACATTAGCGGGTTGCTCAATCTCACAACACAAGCCGTTGCTGACATCATAAAAGGGAAAACAGTCGAAGAGATTCGGGCGACGTTCAATATCAAAAATGACTTCACACCAGAAGAAGAAGAGGCGATTCGCAAGGAGAACCCATGGGCTTTCGAGTGAAATAAGGAAAAACAATTTCAAATTTCCAAAAAGACTTGTTCAATTAGGAAATAATTTAGTACCATATATATATTTCTTTTATTGGAAGCCCTTAGACAAGTTTAGTAACATATAGAAGAAGAAGACGAGGGATCTATTTTAAAATATTATTTGTTATGTTAAGAACGATGTGTTGCTTGTAGGCATTTCTCATATCTTACTTTTCTATTTTATTTTCTAGCGTACCTAATTTCTGTTTATATCTGTGCAAATTTTTATCCAACTATCAGGTCTGATCAAATTGGTATATATATTTTTATCCAACTATCAAATTGTTATATATATTTTTCCTTCCTCTAGTATATAGTGGCACAACACCCTGTGTACGTGCTTGCTACTTCGCTTCATATTTTGCAATTTTGTGTGCTTGCTTTGTTGCTTGATATTTTACAATTTTGAGGACAACATCGGCTTAGTACCATATGATTTTCATGGCACCAAATGTTACATAGCTTACTAGAAGCAAATGAATCATACTAAGCTTAATTGTCAAAAGCATATTTGTTCTTATCATTTTGACCCTTGCATTTTGATATGCCCATCAACCTCAGTAAACTCATACTGAGCTTGTTTTTTTTTTGTCTACTTTTGATAAAAAGGATTTTCTCTTGACTTTGATAAGTTTTTATCATTTTTTTTAGATAAAGGTGTCTAGGATAGAAAAGCTGTAGGAGATGAATTAGGAGATACAAATGCTAATGAAGATATATATCAAGATTTTTCAAGTAGTGAGTGGCATTTTACTCAGCCTTAAAATTGTAACTTTAACCTTTTTATTTTGTTGCTGGTATAATATCTTAGTCATTAGAAATGCTAAACTTTTATTTTGTTGTATGAGTCTGCTTGAGATTATTTGTGACAATTAACTTGCTTTGTTGAATTTGACAAAAGTATTTTGGAGGTTTATATATATATTTCAAATGTCACTGGCGCGCGGTAAATCCTATTGTGATTATAAGGACCTTTATGTAAATTTTCTGAGCTTAGAATGTTTATTTTGTAAGATGTGACATTCATTCTTATAGGAGGGACTTGGACGTAAAAGTAGATAACTTGTTGGGTTTTGAGGTTATAAGTTGTAATTGTTATAAAAAACCAGCGATTGAACCAGTTGATCTCCCGCACCGACCATTGAACCGTTGACCCATGCAGAACTTTCTCGGGTCGATGTCTGGTCCGGTTCTGATAACATTGCACCAAATCATTGATAATTATCTGAGAAGAATTTGTCATAACCAAATCTTGAATCCATTTTATCCAATTTTGTGAGAATCCCAAGTTTTGCATTACCTTAATGCAGCTTATGGTGTAAAAATGTTTTATGTATATCAGCTTTAAAGATTACTAACAGAATACCATGCTTGTAAGAATGATGTAATAGTTGGTGTGCCTATATAAATCCTTCGTCTATCTTTCTTTCTTTAATAAACCCAACTGAGCACTATCAACTATATGAGGAATACCCTGTTGAACCCTGTCTGCCAAGCTTTTGACAAGATTTGTTATATTGCATGCACTAAGCTAACACTACTACAGAAAAAGAGATTGCACACGGACATTAATGGAGGAGCTACACGGATTTCCTGCCGTGTTTAAAGCCAGGGTGTATGAATAGGTCAGAAACTACACACAGATATTTAACCGTGTGTGATTATAACGATTTCTACACGGATTACTTTGTAAACAGCCGTGTACAAAGACCTGCCGGTGTCGCTCTCCAAGTTACCGAGCTACACGGATATTACCTAAACACCCGTGTACAAAAGACCTTTCTACACGGACTTTTAATTTCAGAATCCGTGTATGATTACTCATTCTACACGGATTTGTATTAAATGTCCGTGTAGCTCTCTTAGCTATCATACACGGACATTTGTTAAATATCCGTGTATAAATAGCTAATCTTTTTTTTTGTTTTTCCTATCATACACGGACATTTGTTAAATATCCGTGTATAAATAGCTAATCTTTTTTTTTTGTATATTTTGTTTTGGGCTAGCCTCCAGCTTTGCTAGCCAGTTTTTTGCTACAGAATTATACAAAATTCATTCGAAACAGATTAATTAGCAAGAAATTCATATACTAATTAATTATACAATATTTTATACAAATCTATGCAAATCCATATCGAGGATTACAAAATTCCAAGGTAAACCACCTTGCCCACATGCACCGCAAAATCGTCGATCTGATCCTCGGTGTAATGCGGTTGCTTTGACACATTCTACAATTATAATTTGATAATAGTTAGTATTTCAGAAAAGGTAGATATCAATTGCTAATTAGTATTACAGCTTAATTAAACAGATGTATAATCTTATGTTTCCGGGTTATTTAATTTGTGGCTTCTACCACAAGCACAAATCTATGTAAAATATACAAGCAATAAAAATCTATGTAAAATATACAAGCACAAATATAGTGTTCGGTGCATGAATTAAATTATCCATTTTCATTCCTATTACCCATTTTCATTTCCAACTCCTATTATAATTTATTGAAGAAAAAAAAAATTAACTTTGAGCTAAGTTTTTTTCCCAATCACTGTAGCTCACTGGAGCTACCTTCTATATCAATTTATTTAATATTTATTTTGATTTAAACAACTTTGAACTTCCAATTTTTTTTTTAATATTTTAACAAGAATGATTTGTTAATATTTGTTAATATATTTTAACAAGAATGATTTTAGTATTTCAGAAAATGTAGATATCAATTGCTTATTATATAGGAACAATTAATATGAAGTACATACCGCTTTTGGGAATTGGAATTGTATTCTTTCGACAAAGTCAAACATGAATATCATCGTGTAATAAGCGCATTCCCAACTCTCCAACTGTTGCGGGCTCTGAAATTTACATTTAGCGGCCTTTGTTAGAATGACAATAATTTTTTGAACAAGATATGTATTAACTCATAAAGTGTGCTCACCAACATCCACTTCCAATTCAACTTATTTTTCTTGCGCGTGCCCGTGCTATGCAATCCTCCCTCTTTAATATATTTCGCAAAAGCTCTTACAAAATTGAGTGAATGTAATTAGCAATTTTATAATTTGATATGATTGAAAGAAATTCAAACCTAGTGAATTATTATTGCTTACTTATTCACAAAAGGGAAGATAACTTTGCACTTGTCAAGCGCGATCCTTCCTTTGGGCTTACAAGAATCAACAATTATGCCCACATTTAGGTACGGCACAATGATAATCGAACACCAATGTTTGCTGTGGGAGGAGAAGAATTATAGTACTTTAGCATATAATAGTGACACAAGTGTTTGCTATGGTTGATGGTGTGATTTCATTTTTTTATGTTTAACTTTTATTTCCTTTATACAATTCTTTAATTAAAATATAAACAACACATAAGTTAAGATTAGAACTAACCTCTGGTGGTATGGCACGAGAATGAATTTCTTCTCCTCCGCCTTAGCACGATGCATCGCAGAACACATGTACTCGATAGCCATATCCGAATAACATGTCACTGCCGTAGAACTCACTTTCTCGGGGTCCAGAAATATGCACAAGTTCTTCTTTTCAAATTAGAATATATATTTGAGTTCTATACAATAATGAAAATAATTTTTGATCACTAACATAAGGAAAATGGTGATGAATGACACATTGAGCCATTTGTCGAATGACGAGTGGTGGAAAAGGTCCTTGAAGTCTTTGAACGATAGCACGAGATCCCTGCCTTCGTGTAGAAACATCCCAGGTGGGACAGGGATGATGATATCCTTCATGCCTTCGAGCGCCGTCATCAAGTGGTCGTGGAGAAGGCGCAAATCATTGGACAAACGGCTGTATTCTTCTTCGGTGACCATAGGACGGTGCGGTGATTGTGGCGCGTCAGCCCTGACGTCGCAAGCCACCTCCTGGTGTACCGGTGACATCGCCGTACCGGTGACATCATCTCCTCGTGTCTGTATCAAATTATAAATGGATTATTCAAATATTTCAAAAATAATGATTTGAATGTAACAAAATAAATGGATTTTTTTATGGATTACCTGATCCAAAATAATCTGACTCTTGGACCATTGGACAAATGACGTCCGTGCATCATCAAGCACAAGCATGTCGTCGGCAGGGACAGGAACGGGTACGCGTTGCCATCCATCCACGACTAAGTCAACATGCACCCATGCATGGTCGGGCCTTAGCTGAGCAAAGTGTACAGGATTGGCTCCTGGATGTACAACACCCTTAGCAACGGTCAGAGGAACACTATCAGGCCACAGGACGAGGTCGCATGCTCTGGGGTCCTGCAATTATCAGAAAGTTGTTTATTTTAATGGTGCGATATTGGCTAACAAGGTTACAAACAGGTTTTAATTACCTTTAGATTATGAACAAGTATTGATTACCTTGAGATTATCCAAATCGTCTAAGGCCCACGTGCCGGATGCTTGACTACTTTGCCGAATTCCCGGTGAAATGGGAGGTGGTTGCTCGGATGGCTGCGTAGTTGCTGATCTAATTTGGCTCAACAACCTTGATTCCATCTCAGCAAACCTTGCGTCGTACTCTTTGCTCACCTCGCGCGTATCTGCGCAACTATCTCGTCTTTGTTTACCTTGGCACGAGATTTTCTTCGAGGTTTTTGTCCCTCCACTCGGAACACCTCCTTCCAGCCCCTGTAGCCCCCTACACCCCTTACTCGACCCGTGTGTTCTGGATTCTCGAGCACTGCGGACAAGGAATCATTTTGTCTTTCGACACTCCGGGCACCTGATCACTTAAAAGAGAGCAATATTTCTTTTAATATTTATAAACTCGTAAATGCTATCGGTTCGGACTGCAAGCGCACAATCCTATCGAGTAGTATATTCGAGGTCA
>JAJGRW010005210.1:0-129940 GCA_025461045.1 Carex parvula
CCATATTCCTTCATTGTGGTCGGATCGCAAATAGTTGCTTCTGTCTTGTTCTTCAATTGAGGCTACCTCAGTTTGCACGTCGGTACAAAAACTGGAGTATTTCGTCGACGACGTTTTGTCCCCAACAATTCTTCTTTTCCCAGATAGGACGATGCTCCACCTATTATCACTCGGGTCAGTGACATAAAAGACTTGGGTTGCTTGCTTGGCGAGTATAAACGGATCATCAACATACCCAACTTTATTAAAATCAACGAGTGTGAACCCGTCGTTATCAGCTTTAAACACCCCTGTCTTCGACCCATTGACACCGAAACAGGGAATGCTGAGGTCAGGACTGTAATGAGCTCCCAAATTTCTCAATAAACGCCATAATACGACTTGATGCAAAAACCGGCCTGGAAATCTCTGGATCTACTGATTCTTGAGACGTCGCCACCAACGTCACCCCACTATTTTGCATCGTGCTCTATCACTTTGGGTTTAGTGTAAAATGTATATCCGTTAATTTCGTATCCTTTGGAATGTTCTAACAATAATTCGGGGTCCTTCGCCCAGCAGTCGAACAATTTCATTTACGGGCCCCCTATCGGGGTGTGACTGCACCCTTTCTCTCAGCCATCCTACAAATGAACGATTATGCTCGTTGGTAAGCCACTTCTGACTTCTCGTGTAGTACTCTTGTTGAAGGATTGCCATGTGCTCATCTACATAGGGAGCAACATCTGTCATGTGCTGTAGTACCAAAAAATGCGCCTTCTGTAGTTCATCTCTATCAGCAACTACGGCTTTCAACCCAATTGTCCCGACTCCCTAGAGCCTACCCTCATATCGAGACTTTGGAACGCCAATAGGACAGACACTGGTCATGTAGTTGGTGCAAAAATCAATCACCTCTTCCGTGGAATATCCTTCTACAATGCTACCTTCGGGTCGATGTCGGTTCCTTACGTATATTTTCAAAATTCCCATGTATCTCTCGAATGGATACATATACCGCATGAACACAGGACCACAGATCTTGATTTCTCTCACTAGATGAACAACAAGGTAGCGACGACTTCCACCTCAAAAGAGTCCAGTATTAGAGGGTCTATCACTTTGGAATTTATTGTATTGAAGAAAAAACAAAGCTTCGTAATGGTTTGACGAACGGGCTTTGGTAAAACCCCCCGAATTGCAACAGGAATCATATGTGTCAATAAAACATGACAGTCGTGAGATTTCAGACCGACCAGTTTCAGGTCCTTCATCGACACCAGCTTCTTAATATTCGAAGAATACCCTGATGGGACCTTAATACTACGGAGGCATTACAAAAGCTTGTTTTCTCTTTCTTCGACATCGTGCACATTGCGGGGGGTAGGTATGTGCGCTTCCCTTTCTCCTGCGGTGCAAGCTCGGGTTGTATTCGCATTTCTACCATGTCTTTTCGAACTTTGATACCATCTTTAGTCTTCCCCGGAATGGTCAATAATAAACCAGTCAAACTGTCGCAGACATTTTTTTCAACATGCATGACATCTATGCAATGTCTCACTTCTAAATATTCCTAGTAAGGGTGGGCCCAAAATATGGACTTCTTTTTCCAAATATTCTTCGGCGGTTTTGTGGCACACTTTCCAAACACAACATCAAGGTCTTTAACACGCTCGAAGACACCCTTCCCATCTAATGGACGACGGGCCACTCCAAGCTCAACTTTCCCGTTGAATGCCTTCTTCTTCTTACGATATGGGTGATTAATTGGAAGAAACCTACGGTGCCCCATAAATACATTCTTTTGACAGTTCTTCAACCTCAGCACCTGCGTATCATCTTCACAAATAGGGCACGCTTTTGCTCCTTTACAAGTGTAACCCGACAAATTCCCGTACGCGGGGAAATCATTTACGGTGCAAAAACACCATGGCCCGCAAGTTAAAGGTCTCTTTCATGTACGCATCCCACACCGAGACGCCATCACGCCATAATTTTTGGAGGTCCTCGATTAATGGTGCGAGATATACATCTATGTCATTTCCGGGTTGTCTGGGTCCTTGGATTAGTAATGACATCATTATATACCTGCGTTTCATGCACAACCAAGGAGAAAGATTGTAGATGGCTAACAGAACTGGCCAAGTACTGTGCCGACTGCTCATGCTTCCAAACGGACTCATTCCATCTGTGCTCACCACAATCTTGAGGTTTCTTACCTCGGAACTAAAATCTTTGAAATGTCTATCAAAATTTCTCCACTGAGGAGAATCAGCCGGGTGTCTTAGTTTACCGTCCTTTTTGCGCCCTTCTTCATGCCAACGCAATAACTTCGCATCTTTGGGATTTGCAAATAACCGTTTGAATCTCGGTATTATCGGCAAATACCACAACACCTTAGCCGGAGGCCGGCCCTTTTTGCCGTCGTCACAATCAGTAGTGCCCTGGTCCTTACGTTTATACCGAGAAACACCACACTTAGGACAAACATGCATGGCCTCGTACTCATTATGGTACAATACACAGTCATTCGGACATGCATGTATTCTTTCGATCTTCAAACCCACTGGACATATCAATTTTTTCGCCTGATATATTGTACGGGGTAACTCGTTGTTATCTGGGAGCATTTCCCCTAAAAGCTTTAATAAGGACGTGAAACTCTTATCGCTCCAACCATTTTCTACTTTCAAGTTAAATAATTTCAACACAGCTGACAGTTTCGTAAATTTGGTACACCCGGGATACAACGGCTTTTTGGATTCATTAGACAAATATTGAAATTTATCATAATTTTTATCAGTAATTTCATCTTCCACATCATGTAACATGTCCTCCAGATTATCAATATACTCGTGTACTACATTTTCATCGATTTCCGTCTGCAGCTCATCATCGTCGTTGCGATCAAGTTCAACATTATCAAAATTTTCGTCATTCAAATCATCATCGCTGAAATCAAGTTCAAAATTATCCAAAATTTCTACATTCTCATCGCTCTCTTCACAACGGTTAGAATTCTTATTGGTACAACTACTTTCCCCAAATTCCTCACCATGCATGAACCAACATGTATATCTTTTCTTAAATCCACGACAAATTAGATGAGCTCTAATTTCTTCGGAGTCCCCAAATCTTAAAAAAATTTTACAATCTCTACAAGGACACAAAATGTCGGCTTCCTTCATCTTCACTCTATACCTCTCAGCGAATTTTATGAACTCATCAACGCGACCCAAATATTCTTCACTATCACGTCGCAATTCATACATCCAACTTCGATCCATCTGCAAATTAAATTAAAAAAATAATTTCAATTAATAATGGTCAACATGTAAATTGGTACCAAATTCTAGGCTTACAAAGGGCCGGTTTACAATCCTAACCCACTCTTTGAATATTAGGTCCCATATGTGAACACATATTAGCGAGATTTAATTAGTATTTGAGAAAAATTCGGCAGCATTTCCCTTTAACTCCCCAAGTATGCGTAAAAACCACATACTCGTACGAGCCTTAAGGGAAAATACCGTCGAACTTTCCTCAATTACTAATTAAATCCCGCTAATATGTGTTCACATCCTAAATGAGACCCAATATTCAAAGAGCAGTCCCAAAACGGGGACTATCCAAAATTAATTCCTATTGGATTAATTTTGGACGGGCAAGGACCTAAAAGCATCAGTAGGGGTCGGTTGTTGGACAACAATACACTACTTACACATGATCGATCTAAATAAGTACAAATAAGTAACATAAAATTAGAGGAAGAAAAGGAAAATATATATATATATACACTAACCTTAGAAAGATTGAGAGGAGAAAATACAAACTTCAAAGATCTTAGTAAAATACCAGCTGCTGGCCTTTGCAGAAATCGGATCAGCGCATTCAATACAGAGAGAGAGACAGTATTAATTACTTGATAAAAAAAAAATGGCGCTGGAAGGAGAAGGCCTTTTATACCAAAACCCTACAAAGACTTTTCTACACGGATCTTACGTTAAGAAATCTGTGTAGCGCTCTCACAAATCATACACGGCTATTTGTATTTAAGAACCGTGTTTATAATGCTAGCCTCTTCTATGAAAATTTATAAAAATCCGGATTATGTCCCATAGGAGAATGCGTTTCTACACGGATTTTCAAGAAACAACCGTATAAATTTACTTTTTACACGGATCTTTCGTTCAGAAATCCGTGTAGCTCTCTAACAAATCATACACGGCTATTTGTACTTAAGAACCGTGTATAATGGTAGCTAATTTCGTTTAGGTTATCTTTTAATTTTGCAAATTCGGGTAGCAAATCCCATTGTTTAGGGATGCTAAAAATTATTATGGAAATTTATAGTTCATTGATGAATAGAATTAAAGTTTTCGTGTCCTATATATTTTTGGAGTTTTTTATTTATTTATGGGCTAGTCTTTTTCTACACGGATTTAAAAAAAAAAAAAATTCCTTGTAGCTATTTCGTACACGGATATTCACTAATATCCGTGACAATTACTATTTGGACACGGTTTTAAGTTTAATATCCGTGTATGTTATCCTATATATTTTTCAATTCTCAATTTTTTTCTGGGCTAGCCTCCAGTTTTGCTAGCCAGTTTGCTACAAAATTCAATATTGAGTTTACCCCCAGTTTTTCAGATAATTTGACATCCAGTTTTCCAATTACAGCACAAAAATTATACTTAGCATTACAAAATTCATATTTAGCATTAAAATCCATGTTCAGCAATTACAAAATTCATAAATTCATCTCCTTATTTACAATTACAGCACAAAAAATTACTAAATTCTCTATATTTTATTTAATTACAAGAACATGCTTTATATTTGAAACACAAAATCGGTGGATGGCATACAAACCGGTCAATTAATAAGAGTAAACTAAAAATTCATGTACACTAAATTATACAAATCCATATTGAGTATTACAAAATTTAAATTGAAACATTATACAAATCCATATTGAGCATATATTACACAAATCCATACTGGGTAGACATATCCTTCTTCCTGAGACTCGATCCCATAGTGATTTCATATATAAACTTAAGGTTTACATTTGGTGCCAGTAGCCAGGGTTTACAGAGGGTAATATGAAGATATACATGTTTTAATAAAGAAAGAGTTGAGTAAAAAGTTGGATGAAGGACCTTGGAAGAAAAGGGAAGAGGTGGGATGAAGGACCTTCAGAGCCGGATGAAGAGCCGAATGATGAGTCGGGCACAATCTTGTCAGTCTGACAAGATTGTGCCCGACTCTTCATTCGGCTCTTCATCCGGCTCTGAAGGTCCTTCATCCCACCTCTTCCCTTTTCTTCCAAGGTCCTTCATCCAACTTTTTACTCAACTCTTTCTTTATTAAAACATGTATATCTTCATATTACCCTCTGTAAACCCTGGCTACTGGCACCAAAAGCGAAGAGCCATCATTGCTCACCTGAATGTGACATGGTTCTACAAAAAACAACATTATTAGAAACAAGCACAATTATACATGCATTAGTAAAATAATCACTAAAATAACTATTATACATGCATCACTGTATTATACATGCATTAGTTGATTATACATGCATTACTCTATTATTAGAAAAAAGCACAATTATACATGCATCACTCTATTTAATATACTAATTATTTACATTATCTCAACAAATCAAGCATGCATGCATTAATTACTAATTGACCTAAATAAGCAATAACAAGTAACAGAAAATTAGAGTAAGAAAAGATAAATATATACACGACTAACCTTAGCAAGATAGAGAGGAGAAATACAAATTAACTTCAAAGATCTCAGATCCGGGCTCCTTGTGCGCAGAAATCAGACCAATTCGTATACAGAGAGAGAGATTATTAATTGATCAAAACGGCGCTGGAAGGAGAAGTCCTTTTATACCAAAACCCTACACTTTTTTCTACACGGATTTATACTTAGTAAAACAGTGTACAATATGCAGTGTATAAAATTGGCAAAACCGTGTATCGATAATCAAAACCCTAGAATAACTTTCTCCACGGATTATTATGTAAACAGCCGTGTAGCTCTGCCAAAGATTTCTACACTGCTGTTTAAACAAACAGCCGTGTGAATTTCGCATATTTCTACAATTACCGTTTGTACACGGTTTTTAGGTAAATATCCGTGTATGATTGCCCTATATATTTTTTTAGAATTTTTTTTTTCTAGGCTAGCCTCCAGTTTTGCTAGCCAGATCTGTTCAGTATTGAGACTACCCTCCAGTTGTTCAGATAATTTTGTCATCCAGTTTTCCAATTACAGCACAAAAATTATACTTAGCATTACAAAATTCATAAATTCATATTTAGCATTACAAAATTCATAAATTCAACTCCTTATTTACTATTACAGCACAAAAATTACTAAATTCACTAATAAAACATTACAAGAAAATGCTTACAAGAACATTACTAGAATTCACAAAAATTACTAAATTCACTAATAAAACATTACAAGAACATACTAATTCACTAATAAAACATTACTAATATGCATAAATTCATATTTTATTTAACACCTTACAAGAGCATGCTTTATCCTGGTTAGGTTCCAAAGAAATGAGGCAGACTAACTTTCACCTAACAAAACATTTTCTGAAAATTAAATTATGTTTTAGTCCCTTGTTTTTGGCGATGCATAAATGGACATGTGGCAGTGTTCTTACGTTGTTGTTTAAATTCTTTCGCAAACCACATCTTATTCAAAGGGGGTTTGTGTAAGAAATTAAACAACAATGCACTGCCTACATGCCATTTATACACCGCCAAAAACAAGTGATCAAAACATGATTTAATTTAAAGAACATGTTTTATTATTGAAAGTTAGTTTTACCCATTTCTTTGGAACCTAACCAAGAAAAAACATGTTCTTGTCAAGTGTCAAATAAAATATAGTGAAAATAAAGAGAAAATGAAATTCATCACATGCTGTCCATCGGAAAGTTCATCACAATCTGTAAATAAAAAAAAATGATGAGTAAGTAAGCAACAATAAGTAACAGAAAATTAGAGGAAGAAACGGAAAATTCATGCCAGAAGTGAAGTCCAGATGTAGGTTATCAATTATATCACATTGCTCGTCTTGATAGATGAGCTCCAAAGATAGCGACTTATCTTGATAGATAAGCGATCTGACATAATTGATAAACCTAAATCAAAATTCCAATTATTAACCGTGAAATGATTATCAAAGTTGATCAAAAGCGATATGTAAAGTGACCGGTCTTTCTCTCTTCCTAAGGTTATACAGGAGAACCTACAATTTACCTATGAATTGAAAAAACTCTAACCTTTCCGTTTGTTGAATTACTTGATCAAAACGGCGCTGGAAGGAGAAGGCCTTTTATACGGCGCGGGAAGGAGAAGGCCTTTTATACCAAAACCCTACACTTTTCTAAACGGATTTATACTTAACAAAACCGTGTACAATGTGCAGTGTATAAAATTGGCAAAACCGTGTATCGATAATCAAAACCCTACAATAACCTTTCTCCACGGATTATTATGTGAACAGCCGTGTAGCTCTGTCAAAGGTTTCTACACTGTTATTTAAACAAAAATCCGTGTGCATTTTACATATTTCTACACGGTTCTCACCATAAATACCCGTGTAGCTCTCTCATGGCTATCTACACTGTTAGTTAAACAATAATCCGTTTACAATTCCTGATAAACGTCCGTGTAGCTCTCTCAAGGCTTTCTTCACTGATTCTTTAATAAATATCCATGTAATAGATCCCACAGATATTTCGGGCTTCCAAAAAATTACAATAGCACACGGTTTTTGTATAAAATTGTCAAATCCGTATATAATGTGCCGTGTACAATGACCATTTCTGTAGTAGTGTTATCTTTTTGTTTGGTTTGAAACAAGTTATTAAAAGCATACAGTAACTTTTAAAATTTAATGGTATGTAGGGAATGGAATTTTTTAGATAAATTCTCACTTTATATATTCACAAAAAGTTTCTCATTCAGATTACAAACCTGCAATCTCTCGTACGAAGAATATTATCTTATAAATAAACAAAAAAAAATAGTTCTCATTGTAGGATGTCATTAAATGGTACGATCAAATACATGACTATTGTGCAAGATTGTATCAACTTTACTATAATTCTAAGGCGTGCACACATGAATATTGGGTCATAATCTTTTTATTTGATTTGTCATGCATCTCATGACACTCAGAACACTATTCTAATTAGTACGTATATAATGAAACAATATTAATTTATATTATTTGTAAGGTTCATACATGTACACATGCAATTTGCATTAGCTCTCTTCATGCAATAGCCTAACACATTTCTTCAAGAGAAAAGGTTTGGCCTCCCTGACCTCAATCCCTCAAATTTGTCCCACAACTTCGAACTCCAGTAACCACTTCTTTTAACTCTCTCCCTCCTCTCTTTTACCTCCTGGTGCAGCTATGAGGCCACGAGCCACACCCTTTCTTCTCCACCTCTGCCGCCACGATCCCTCTTCCTATTCTGTTCTTCGATCACTCTCCTTCGCCTCCTCCACCGCCAAAGACATCTCGATCCCTCAACTTCTTCATTTCCTCCCTCTCATTCCAGTGTAAAAGTCCTGATCACAATCCCAACCCCAAACCGTATGCATTGAAAACTTGCACTTTGATCCTTTTTAAAAGTTGATATAAAACCTTAATAAGCTAGGCATAAAGACTTGATATGCTATTTATAAAGACTTGATAACTATGCATAAAGACTTGCACTTTGAACATTCTAAACAATTCCACTTTGAACCTTTAAAAGACTTAATATGCTATGTGTAAAGAATTGATAAGCTAAGTATACATACTTGATTTGGCTAGGTATAAAGTCTTACGGCTAATAATAATAGTTTAAAGTCAATTAATATTTAAATATTTTACACTATCTAATCCTACGTTTGATACATATCATTATGGAAGATTCCAATTCAAATTAAAGCCCAACTAACGTCAGTTGTCCAGTCTTCATAAAAAGTTGATATGTGCAGTATTTATTAAGACTTGATATGTAAGACTTGCAACAAATGATTTCTCCCATCCGGGTTTCGAACCTATGACCTCTCATATAGAAACCATGTGCCTCTACCCCACTAGATCAAAGGCTAGTTCTTGATCGCAAACTATATTTGATTAATGAAATATATGACCAGAATATAGTGGTATATGACAAGCTAAATTTACTGAATTCCTAGACGCAGAAGAAAGGTAAAAGAAAACGAAAATTCTTGTTGACATGTAATCCATAGTGTTCTTTCTCCAAAAGAAATGGACAAATAAGGACAAGCAAATAGAACTGACAAGCATATAACGTAGCGGAAACGCAGTCAAAGTAAATAGAAACTATATAATTGCAACTATCTCCATTGTAAAACTTTCACTATTAATTTATTGAATACAATACCCAGAGATTTCATGAAAAAAGGAAAAAAGAAACATAGAAATAAAATATCTACTCTTTGCAAGCATAACACACATAGAGGCTATTGAACCTTATTTTTTCTTCTTATTTTAAATTACAGTGATTACACAATATCTATAATTTAAGTTGTCATTTGCCTAGGTTTGGCAACCAACTGAAGATCCTCCTTCTTCTTGAGAGACAAGCTCGGTGTCTCGGTCATGTCAACATCTTCTGGCTTCATCCCACTTGGGAGCTCCCAATCAAATATCCTCAAGAGATTTGCCAGTGCTAGCTCCATCGTCAGAAGTGATAGCTGCATGCCGGGCCAAATCCGTCTGCCTCCTCCAAAGGGAACTATCTCGTAAGTGCTGCCATTATAGTTGAATGGATTATCGACAAATCTCTCAGGCCGGTATTCCAATGGGTTGTCCCAAACCTCTGGGTCTCTGCCCATGGCATATGTATTGACAAAGATTCTTGATCCTTTTGGAATGTCATAACCTTCGATGTTACAGTAGTCCATGGATTCTCTCGGAACTAGTAGCGGGGTCGGGGGGTGTAACCGGAAACTTTCGGTGATGGCGGCCTTCAGGTATGTCAACTTGCTCACATCTTCGGATTTGAGAAACTCATTTTGCGACGGAATTTGACGCACCTCCTCTTCTAGCTTCTTCAATACTCTGGGGTGCCTTAGGAGCTCTAGCATGGTCCACTCCAAACTTATGGCAAGAGGTTCTGACCCGGCTGTCAATGATTGCTGCATACAGAATTAAACAATTAATGAATTTATTTTTAGTGTGAGGCAAAATAAACATTTTATCTTGAGGTGGATTCAAATGCCTTCATTTTTTGTGCTTCTATTATGCCTCTATTTTTAGAACTATACTAAATTAAAATTTAAGATTTAAATGTCAAAACAAAACAGTAAGATGTGATCCACATCATTTTTCTAGACACGTAAAAATATCATGTCATTTCGATTTTGTTTCAATTAGTATCAAGAGCTTACAAAAATACATTGATATGGATACATTCTCAATGTTGATTTTTCAACTTATTGATTTATATGAAATCAAAGTTGTAAATGATAATGTTTTAAGTGCATGTAGAGAAAATAATATAGATCATATTTAACAGTTTTATTTTGCCATATAAATTATAGAACATTTGTTATTATTAATTTAAATTTTGAGGTATGATGGAGGCACATGAAATAGAGGTATTCAAACCCTCATTTTTGTTTTTTGCTTCAAAAACCTTGCCTAAGGGCTTTTGAAGCCAAAAAAAAAATTGTTTCTTCAACAAAGAAAGATGTATGTATTATGAACTATAGCTAGGATATATATATTTTTTTAATTTGAAGATTTTGTTCTTATGCAATAGGAAAAGAAAAAAAAAAACTCACATAGCAAAGTGCTTTGATGTGCAAATCATTTATCTGGAATTCTTTCTTTTGTTTTTCATCCTTTTGAAGTTTGAGTAAGATATCTAGAAAATCTTGATCACCGTCACTTCTCCCTTCAATACGATCATTGAGAATCTCGGTCATCATTGCGTAGCCGGTCAAAAATATTTTTTGTGCTTCCTTTCTTACCTTTGAACCAATAATAGGGCCTATCCATTTGAGAGAAGGAAAAATATCCTCCGGATTAAACTTGCCAAGGAGAGGGACGCTATCGAATACCATGTTCATCAACTTCTCCTCCCTCCCATCTCTCCTAAACGACTCTCCAGTTATCATATGACAAATGATATCATTAGTCAATTTGTAAAACGTTTTTCGCATATTCACGATGCCTTCGGGTGATGCTGCTGCCTCTTCTTTTACTTTGTTTAACATGAACAACACCTCTTCCTCCCTTAGCGTCTTGAAAGTTTGCACGACTCTTTTGGAACTAAACAAGTGCATGCTGGTGATCTTTCTCAAAGACCTCCATTGCTCACCGTATGGCGCAAAAGCAATATCATGGTGATTATATGACAGGATAGTGGCGGCTTTAAATTGTGGTCGGCTTGCGAAGACGGAATCATGTGTCCTTAGAACTTCACGTGCCATGTGCGGGGAAGAAACGACAAGTGTTGGTATTTCTCCAAGGTGAAGAAGCATGATTGGTCCATACTTCTTCGAGAGCTCTTGGAAAGACTGATGCGCTAATGGACCGAGTTGGTGGAGGTTGCCTATTAGCGGGAGCTTCGGAGGAGATGGAGGGGGGTTGAGCTTGTTGTTAAACTTTTTTGTAAACACCAGGAGCAAAAGGGTTAAGGTGGTGATAAGAGAGATGAAGAATAGTGGAGGAGAAGAGTAGGCTTGTTCAAGGAGGAGAACCATTGCTCTCATTTTGGGAGTTAAACAAATTAAACACAATTTCTGTTTTGTGATATTTTGTAGTAAAATACTCATATATATAGATTTCTGGGCAGGGGGGTAGTTAAGGTATGTTCGCATCATTCTAGAAGAACGTTTTACAATTTTTTTGGACCACCTTTTGTGCACGTATGGTTCCAAATTTTAACGTCATGGTCAATGGAGAAATATAGCATGATATAGGATGTTCATCCGTAGAAGTTATGTAGCTAATTAGTCAGATAATTGACAGTGCAAACCCAAAATAAGACAGCAATCTCTGTTATGTCGTACCACATATATTGGAAACGTTGCATTCCAATTAAGAGATGATAAATTCTACCATAAAACGTTAGGAACAATGACTGTAACGCTAGATTACATTTTACACACTGTCATAGAGGTAGTTATTAGTGGACTTTACAGTTATTAGTGGATTTTACATACGCGTACCGCTAACTTCTTTCTGAAGAACGCATCCTCTAAACACATTTTAACGTGGATATCATTTTAACGCATTCTCCAAGAACGCATCCTTTTTTTTTACATGTTTGTGGACCATCCAAAAACATTGATTTTGTACCTATCTTAAAAAATAGTAAAAACATTTCAAAAAATATAAAATTTGATCTCTAAGCACATTTCAACATGGATATCATGTTGAGCATTCAGATCTTTTGCTTGAACTTCGAAATCAAAGATAAAGATGTTGGATACAACTGGGCAATGAAGCAATGGGGCATTTGCAACTAGTACAGAAAAATAGGCTAGTCACGGCAGAAAATGTAAATTATCCACGGTTTCAGTACTGTGACTCATGTCACCGCTTATAAAAGTGTTGAAATACGCCCACGGTTGCAAAACCGTGACTAGATTCAATATGTACCCACAGATATATACCAACGAACCGTGGATGTTTTCTTTTGTCGCCAGTTATAAATAATATTTAACCACGGTTTGTTATATAATTGTCCGTGGTAATAAATATTATAGCCATTGTTTTTCTCTAGGAGATCCGTCGTGATTTGATTATAGTGCAGCTTTCAGTTTGATAAGACTGAAGAGTACCCATGTATGTGATGCTATTTTCTTTTTAATATTTTGTTTGTAATTTATCTAGTACAAAATACCAAAAATCACACAATTTTCAGCACAACAAATACCAAAATCACTATATTAATTTAATCAAAATAAACAATATTGAAATTTAAACATATTTTACACTTCCAAAATAATTGTCCTACACAACATATAATCATCAACCATTTACAATACTCATGCATGAACAATTAGCCCACATACACCAGATTTCATCAAACCTGCTTCGTCGACTAAGGCGCAACACTTTGTTGGAACTGCATGAAAGAATAGTTTTCTGTTAGTTAAGTAGATGGTTTAATTTTTATTATAATTAATAATGTGTAATAGATGTAACATAACTTGTTTGGGAACTGCATACAAGACCGAGTGATTTCTGCAGTTTAAAATAATTTTTAACATTTAATCAACAAATAAGATTAACAAAATATAAGAAAGAAGTTGAAGTAATACACATAAGTAATAAATATGGGTAATCATTGTCTTGTCTCTAATCCCACCCACGATGCGTATTTGCCCGCATTTACATCCACTGGTCTCCAATACTGTCTCAGAACCTGCAGAGCCGACCCAGGTTCAGGGGTCAACATGTTATCTTTATTAATCTTCAATTTTTTTAAGAGGATCAAGTATACACATTTATCTTTTTTTAATCTATGGTCATAGAAAAAATGCCTGCATCCTTCAAAGCAAGATAATAGTTTTGCATTAGAATAATAGACAGAAAAACATAAGAGGTAACTAAAAAAACAGAACTGAAATAAATTTGGGTTGAATTTCCAAGATATAATGAACTTTACATGCACCATATCCTTATTTTGTGTCAGATATTGTTTGATTTTTGTGGGAATACTGATAAACGTACATATGCCTTCGCAGTTTCCATCAGTTCAGACCTGAAGCACTTAGCAGGGACCCTCATGATTACCTAAAACAATTACCAGTACAGGTACACATAATAAAACAACCAATAGGCATACTGGTACAAGAATAGGCATTCAAATGCATGATAAAAATGATACCTTTTTGAAAATCAGAGATGTTATTTGCAAGGACCAGTTGGGCATCATAAGACTTCCTCTCAGGAAAATTCAAGCTAGAATTTTATAATGATCCTAACCGGACCGTTAGAACTGATTATTTTCCTTGACACTCCCTTCACCTCAAATTATTTGTGAGATTACTTTAAAACTTAATACTTATTTCAGAAATGATGTCACTCAATTATGAATTGGGAGACAACAAAAATTCTAATTAGAACATAGCATTCTTAACGATGTGTACAAATATGGTATGGTGCTGGTACATCTAAGTTACAAACAGTGGCTATGCATCTCCGTGTACCAGTCCCTAGGCATGTGCAGGCATAGTCATTTATTAGTTGGTAACAATGTTAGTACAGCCAATTTAGTTTTATGATTTATAAATTTGATGTTCATATGGCATTGTAACTGGGTTTGATGGCTTGAAATTTTAGGATTTTTACCGAAACTCAAATTTTCTACATGAATAGATTGTTACAAGTTGAGATATACTATGTCAATTGGTACCAGTGCCAATCAGGTGCAAACTGTGGTCAACACTATGTTACAGGAATACTAGTACCAGTGATGTGTCTCTTTGACAATTTTGAAAAAAGAGTATAAAAACATAAAAGAGTAGAGTCTAATTTACCAGTGGAGCACAGTCTAATTTACCAGTAAGCCTGTACATAATTATTCCTTGTAATCCAGATTTATCAAAATATAAAAGAGAATAAAAAACACTTTTTCTTGATGAGAAAATACTGATCAAGAACTTCTGGATTTGCAATCAATTTGGATAATTAATATTGAAAAAAAATAGTCATCAAAATTTTATAATCATCTACAAACATGTATAGCAAACAGCAAGTGATGTAGGTAAGTAGATTGTGTTTAATAATTTAGGGCAGGTTTATATTTGTATCTGATTTTAAAAATTTAAGCTATAATTAATTACCAATAATTGTTACCATCAAAAGAAAGTCATACCAGATCCATCCTGTCAGCAACAGTTGTAAATTATAAATGACAGAAATTGCAAAAAAAGTACACGTAGGAGATTTTTAACTGTCGTGGGGAATGGAGAAATATAGCATGATATAGGATGTTCATCCATAATTTATGTTGCTAATTAGTCAGATAATTGACAGTGCAAACCCAAAATAAGACAGCAATCTCTGTTATGTGGTACCACATATATTGCCAATGTTGCATTCCAATTAAGAGATGATAAAATTCTACCATAAAACGTTAGGAACAATGACTGTAACGCTAGATTACATTTTACATACTATGTGATAGAGGTAGTTATTAGTGAACTTTACAGTTATTAGTGGATTTTACATACGCGTACCGCTAACTTCTTTCTGAAGAACGCATCCTCTCAGCACATTTTAACGTGAATATCAATTTAATGCATCCTCCAAGAATGCATCCTTTTTTTTTTACATGTCACATCATAGCACGGCATATGTACCGGACACGCCACGTGGTCACGCGTGTCACGTGTAATTAGTACCACTAAATCTTAAATAAACCAACTTAAATTATTAAAAAAATAGTTAAATGTGATCAAACGTGATAAGTTACATTTTGACAAGTCACATGTGGTCGCGACATATTTTAGTTTAGCATGACTAACGTGCTGTGACATCACATGCTGTGACTATTTTTTCAAATTTAGTCACATCACATTATCTATTTAGAACCTCTGATAGGTGGCACAGTCACACATGTGATATGTGCAACACAATTGAAGCCACTCTTCTATGTTGTCTCTGCAGAATTCAAATTAAAATGTAACTTTAAATTTAAATTTGGATTAAGATCGTTTGTAATAAATTGACACGAATCTTAAAGCATCCTTGTGAATTTTGAAATTGGTTTTAATTACTTCAAATTCTGATTGAATGGTCCGGATTTTAAACTTAATCTTTTAAGTAAAGTTTCGAAGTCAAGTAATCCAACTATTTAATATTCACAAAAAATTGTCTTCTTCGAATTTTTGAACCTGTGACCTCCTACACGGAGAGGCTAATTAACTTGGATCTGCTGCTCCAACAATAAGGACAGGAAGATTTTGGGTTAAAAGGTTTATTTTTATTTTTTTATAAAACAAGAGTTTAACTTGGATTTTTTTTTTCGGTAACAAACTCAAAAATAAAATTGTTAAAACAAGAGTTTAACAAATTGTTACTTTATAATATTCACTGCATAGTACCAAATCAATCACTCCATAGGATGGACTATTCGTTGAGCTGGTGCTCCTGGAGCACCTAATAACTGTCCCTAATTCTGTGCGCCACCAAACATTGTCATCTCAGATTTTATGTGCCTCCTTCAGTGTAGAAACTGTATAAGCACGGTCTATGGGGCACATTGACAACTTAATGATTCGGGAAAGATTCAACAAGGTCCAAATTTTGTGATTCGGGAATAATTCTGGTAAAATTCAGAAATAATTCGGAATTATACATTGAGTCCGGACCGGAGATTTTAGTCCCACAAAAGAGCCAAAAAAAATTATATACTAAAATTTGTTTTGGTTCAGGGATAATTCGGGTATAATTTGTAAAATATGCGAATAATTAGTAAAATTTGAGAATAATTCAGAAATACCGAATTATACACAGACTAATTCGCCAACGACTCAAATATGAATTTGCAAATCTTGTTACTATGCCATGGTATACTAGAATTACATAATTTTGCAAATAATTGTATGCGCTCGTCGGATGGACAGGGTACCGCCAAAAGTTTAATCAAGAATAATCGGGAATAATCGGACATAATCGGAAATACTTAGCCATATGCGCTCGTCGGACGGACATGCATGGTACCACCAAGCGATTAATCAGAAATAATCGGTCATAATCGGAATACTCGGCCGGATAGTCAGAAAAATCCGTGACAGTATGGTTGCCTCCAACAACTAATCAGCCGATTAAACGACTTAAACGGCCATTTTTTATACATTGTAATTACATATCATCATACCCGCTACACGGTTGGATTCACATCAAAAGCACCAATGGTGAGAATATGGTTTCGGCACTATTTAACTTGACTATATATATTTTTTTCCTAAAAGAAGATCACATATTTCTTAAAGAATCTAATGCTATACATTGAATTTTGATACCATGTCGTCATAACTTTCGTGTGACTCCATGCTAGTGGCGCTATTCATTGAATATTAGTTTTAATCCTATGTTTCATATTCACATTGACATGACAAACCTTTTTGTCATGTGGAGTATTAAGAGGGCAAAGTTATTTTTGTGGCTAAGAGTGATCATAATTCTCTTTATTTAGGATGTCATTAAAAGATCATGATCGTTTTTTCTATTTAAAAGTCTATTAGTTATTTATAAATGCAAAGTAATTGTATACCATGAAATAGATACAAGGATACACAATGATACATAAGAATAGAATAAAAGTGTGCTCACAAATTTCTCTCCTAAGATCAGAGTAAATTTTTGAAGTGCCTCCTTAAAAAAGAAACCAAACATTCTGCTAACAAGATCTATCCGTCTATCCATCCATGATCTGAACGATCATAATTAAAATATGGGTTGTTTTCTCAAAATCAAATAATATCCATATTTTTACTGTAACCGTTCATATCATGAAGGATGAACCTTGTTAGCAAGAATTTTTTGCCCACCTATGAGCAATTGATTCGGTTTCGATTTAGAGTATGGAATTAAGCAAGCAACTATAATTTTTTCAAAATACTATTATAAATACAAAAAGGAGATGACAAATCTCAAGTAAATGTTTTGTTCAATTTTGGATGGATAAATCTAATGGGTTATGAGATAAGTTAAATATTTTGTTTAATTTTGGATGGATAAGTTTAATGGTATGCATTGTCTATTTGAATTGTACTAGAGACATCAATTTCTTGAAGAGATTATCTAACAAGCTATTTATCTTTGTTAGAAATTGACAGGGTTCTTGCAAGGACAGTGAAGTTTTGGGCTTTTGCTCTGAAGGGGGGCCATGTTTTGTACTAATTTGAAGTTCCCTTTGTTTCTTTGCTTTGATTAGATTCATTTCATATATCAATAAGAACTGTGTGGAATCACCTTTAAGAAGAAGAAGAATTATTGTACTTTCAGATAATGTTAGCTGCAACTTTTATTCTCTCCAAAATGGAGAGAGGTGCTTTAATTGCATGAGGAGGATCCAATGGACATCAGACCAAATTCAATCTAATATTTAATCAGAGCTATTCGATCTGCATCGAAATGCATGCTCACTTGATCAAGACGAATCTTATAATTTATTTCAGAAATCTTAATACGGATCAGATGTTTTTTGGCCTGACATCGGACCGCCCCTGATTCTGTCTTGCAGAGTTATCTCACTAATTTTCTTTTATTTTCTATTTTTTGTGTTGCAGTTATGTCTACAATTTAGATAAATCCAGGAAGTTCGTCGTTAAAATTGCAGTTAAGAGGAACAATTTTTTTGAAACAAAGATGAAGGTCAAGTTTTTAAATTCTATATATCTGATATTATAACAACAAAAATTCCATCTAAGTTTCGAATCATGACCTCATATACTTTTGCTACTAGACCAAGATCTAGTTCTTAGTTAAAAAAAACAATTAAATTGCAACAATAAGCATTATAATAGAAGAAAATAAAAGAAAAAGTTGTATGCAGAAAATTGTTCAACAACTAATGCGCGCATTGCTCATGTTATTTTTTAGATAAAATTTAAATATTTATTGAAAATTTCTATTTTGATTTCTAACGTGTGAAAATATTATCTTGATAACTACGTACATCAAAGTTGGCTCTCATCAGTGCACTCACGTTTATTGATGGTGAATGGGAAAGTCACAAGTATCATGTGATGCTGAATGAGAAATATTATCTTAGGATGGAAGCATTTTCAAAATTACTCTATTTTATTCTTACCCGTTAAACATTATCAAATAATGAAACACTAGCGGGTGAATGACGAATATTACTAATAAAATAATTACTTTATTACAGTTTACAAGTAGAATATTAAAACTCGTTTATTTTACACATATCAATTATATTACTAATAAAAAAATGTACAATTAATTTTAACTAAATTGTTTTTTAATTTAAAACAAGAGAATTGAAAAACACGAATATCTCAATAATTTAACTAAATAACAAGATATGTAAATAAAAGTAATAGTTTCACCATCACTAATTATTGCTCAAACATTATCATATAATTTTATTTTATATAATTACCCTATAGGGTAATGGGTACGAAATAGTCTTTATCTGTACCTTTATTCATTTAGCTAACAAAAAAAAAATTTATTATCCATACCCATACCCCATAAACTATCTAAACAACACTCTCAATGACTAAAGTTTGCCCATTATAATCCTTTGAGGTGAATATATGTACACACACAACAAGCAACAACTACACAAGCATAGTTTATTTTTTTTAACTTTTGGTCATAAAAATGATAATGTAATTCTCCTTTTATTTCTCTCCAGCTACTGGAAGTATCATTTTCTATGTTACATCAAACCCTACTTTTATGTAGCCGTAATTTGCATGCAGAGACAGAACTAGAAAATTGAAATTGGAATCTGAAAGATGTAGTGCATTGTAATTTCATTCTATCCACATGGTTAAAAGTATTGATGCATGAAAAATTTATAAAATTTAATTGACAAAATTACAAATTTTCAATTTATAATTAAGGCAGCTTAATCCATTTCCCACACCACCATCTGTCCCCTGACTGTTGGAAAATTTTGAGATTATTTTGAGTTGTGGATTTACAAATTGCAGTTTACAAGTTATATTGGAACTAAACGCAAACTTCTATTTTTGGTACAGAGATAGCTAGACACGTTCAAATAGATTAAAACCTCAATTATTGGAACTTAAAACAAACTAGCTAATTAATTGACATGTTACAATGAACAAAACAAAATAGCTCTTGTAATGACACCTTGTGAGGATCAATCTCCACCTGCACATTAAAAAACAAACCACGAATCAAACTGGTCCCGACACGAAATAGATTAAAAAAAGAAAATGTACATGTGACAGATTATGCAATTGAAAACATGAGTGGTCACTGATTCATACAGTGTGTGATGCTATTTTCTTTTTAATATTTGTTTGTAATTTATCTAGTACAAAATACTAAAAATCACACAATTTTCAGCACAACAAATACCAAAATCACCATATTAATTTAATCAAAATAAACAATATTGAAATTTAGACATATTTTACACTTCCTAAATAATTGTCCTACACAACATATAATCATCAATCATTTACAATGCTCATGCATGAACAATTAGCCCACATACACCAGATTTCATCAAACCTGCTTCGTCGACTAAGGCGCAACACTTTGTTGGAACTGCATGAAAGAATAGTTTTCTGTTAGTTAAGTAGATGGTTTAATTTTTATTGTGATTAATAATGTGTAATAGATGTAACATAACTTGTTTGGGAACTGCATACAAGAGCGAATGATTTCTGCAGTTTAAAATAATTTTTAACATTTAATCAACAAATAAGATTAACAAAATATAAGAAAGAAGTTGAAGTAATACATATAAGTAATAGATATGGGTAATCATTGTCTTGTCTCTAATCCCACCCACGATGCGTATTTGCCTGCATTTACATCCACTGGTCTCCAATACCGTCTTCGAACCTGCAGAGCCCACCCAGGTTCAGGGGTCAACATGTTATCTTTATAAATCTTCAATTTTTTTAAGAGGATCAAGTATACACATTTATCTTTTTTTAATCTTTGGTCATAGAAAAAATGCGTGCATCCTTCAAAGAAAGATAATAGTTTTGCATTAGAATAAAAAACAGAAATACATAAGAGGCAACTAAAAAAACAGAACTGAAATGAATTTGGATTGAATTTTCAAGATATAATGAACTTTACATGCACCATATCCTTATTTTGTGTCAGATACTGTTTGATTTTTGTGGGCATACTGATAACTGTACATATGCCTATGCTGTTTCTTTCCACCAGTTCAGACCTGAAGCACTTATCAGGGACCCTAATGATTACATAAAACAATTACCAGTACAGGTACACATAATAAAACAAACAATAGGCATACTGGTACAAGAATAGGCATTGAAATGCATGATAAAAATGATACCTTCTAGAAAATCAGAGATGTTATTTGCAAGGACCAGTTGGGCATCATAAGACTTCCTCTCGGGAAAATTCAAGCTAGAATTTTGATAATGATCCGAACCGGACCATTAGAGCTGATTATTTTTTTTGACACTCCCTTCACTTCAAATTATTTGTGAGATTACTTTAAGACTTAATACTTATTCAGAAATGATGTCACTCAATTATGAAATGGGAGACAACAAAAATTCTAATTAGAACATAGCATTCTTAACGATGTGTACCAATATGGTATGGTGCTGGTACATCTAAGTTACAAACAGTAGCTTTGCATCTCCGTGTACCAGTCCCTAGGCATGTGCAGGCATATTCATTTATGAGTTGGTAACAATGTTGGTACATCCAATTTAGTTTTATGAGAAAATGTCAATTGGTACCAGTGCCAAATAGGTGCGAACTGCGCTCAACACTATGTTACAGGAATACTAGTACCAGTGATGTGTTTCTTTGACAATTTTTAAAAAAGAGTATAAAAACATAAAAGAGTAGAGTCTAATTTACCGGTGGAGCACAGTCAAATATACCAGTAAGCCTGTACATAGTTATTCCCTGGAATCCAGATTTATCAAAATATAAAAGAGAACAAAAAACACTTTTTCTTGATGTGAAAATACTGATCAAGAACTTCTGGATTTGCAATCAATTTGGTTAATTAATATTGAAAAAAAATAGTCATCAAAATTTTATAATCATCTACAAACATGTATAGCAAACAGCAAATGATGTAGATAAGTCGATTGTGTTTAAAAATTTAGGGCAGGTTTAAATTTGTATCAGATTTTTAAAAATTTAAACTATAATTAATTAACAATAATTGTTACCATCAAAAGAAAGTCATACCAGATCCATCCTGTCAGCAACAGTTGTAAATAATAAATGACAGAAATTGCACAAAAGGTACACGTAAGAGATTTTTATCTGTCATGGTCAATGGAGAAATATAGCATGATATAGGATGTTCATCCGTAGAAGTTATGTAGCTAATTAGTCAGATAATTGACAGTGCAAACCCAAAATAAGACAGCAATCTCTGTTATGTGGTACCACATATATTGCAAATGTTGCATTCCAATTAAGGGATGCATGATAAGTTCTACGATAAAACGTTAGGAACAATAATTGTAATTTACATACTATGTGATAGAGGTAGTTATTAGTGGATTTTACATATGCGTACCGCTTACTTCTCTCTGAAGAACGCATCCTCTAAGCACATTTTAGCGTGGATCATAGAAGGAAAAATCGGTATCGGAATCGAGATCGGCACCAAGCGATCCCGATCCGGATCGGAAAAATCGGTCGGGATCGGACAAATTGGATCGGAAAATCGGACTTTTTTGGTAGAAGCTTGTTTTACACTAAAAAAATAGAAAAAAATTAATAAAAAAATTTAGAAAAATTATTACAATCAAAAAAATTTAGAAAAATTGAAGCTCCTTTGTTTTTACCGTAGTTGCAGTGGGTGAAATCGGTGAATGATTGATCTCCTTTCAATTATTAGTCCGTGACTTGCCTTATGGAGATACAAAACTACAAACTAACGATATATAAAAACGAAATATAGTTTTAAACAAAAAAGAAGCTGTGGTGTGGTGGAGTTGCCTTCGGTCCCCACAGTGGAGTGCGCGAGTTCGAATCCCAGCACCGAAAAAAAAATTTTGAGTTGGTTTAATACTTTAATTCGTGTTTCGGCCGTTTCGGTTGAATCGGTCTATTTCAGTCCGAAACGGCTGAAATTTGGCTGAAATGAAGCGGGAACGGCCGAAATTGCACCGGAATGGGACCGGAACGGCCGGAATTTAACGAAATCACCTGAAACTGCGTAAATCGGCCTGAAATCGGATCGGTAACGTCCGATCCCGCTCCGGAACGGCCGATTCCGCTCCGGAACGGCCGATTTTGCCTTGTATGGCGTGGATATCATTTAACGCATCCTCCAAGAACACATCCTTTTTTTTTTACATGTTTGTGGACGTACCATCCAAAAACATTTATTTTGTACCTATCTTAAAAAATAGTAAAAAAATTTAAAAAAATATAAAATATGATCTCTAAGCATATTTTAACGTGGATATCATGTTGAGCGGTTCAGATCTTTTGCTTGAACTTCGAAATCAAAGATAAAGATGTTGGAGTACGATTGGGCAATGAAGCAATGGGGCATTTGAGCCCTCCTCATATATATGTATAGAGAGATAGACTATGGTGAGTTGTGAAGTAAAACGTCGCCATATTTTTATTTTGAAAATCCAAACAACCGAACCGAACCGCTCAACATGTTCTCTATATTGAAATGTGCTGGGAGACTAAATTCCAAACAAATAGTAAACAAATAGTAAACAAATTTCAATATAGAGAACATGTTGAGCGGTTCGGATCTGTTGTTTGGATTTTCAAAATGAAAATATGAGCATGAAGTAAAAATGACCTCTTACTTCACAACTCACCATAGCCCGGCTCTATATACATATAATCATTTAAAATATATATGAAATACTAGTAAGATCAATAAAAAAAGGGAATTTTAACGAAATTTTACAAACTTGAGATGATATTTTTTTTTAGTTTGAATGGCTGTTACTGGCTTAAGGTGATTTTTTTTGGGTCATCATCAAAAGCTTAAAAGTCCAAAATTTCATTTGCAACTTGCTACTAGTTTGAAAATGACACACATGCACTAGTACAGAAAAATAGACTAGTCACGGCTGAAAATGTAAATTATCCACGATTTCAGTACTGTGACTCTTGTCACCGTTTATAAAAGTGTTGAAATATGCCCACGGTTGCAAAACCGTGACTAGATTCAATATGTACCCACGGATATATACCAACGAACCGTGGTTGTTTTCTTTTGTCGCCAATTATAAATAATATTTTACCACGGTTTATTATATAATTGCCCGTGGTAATAAATATTATAGCCATTGTTTTTCTCTAGGAGATCCGTGGGTGATTTGATTATAGTGCCGCTTTCAGTTTGATAAGACTTGAAAGTATCCATTTGTGTGATGCTATTTTCTTTTTAATATTTTGTTTGTAATTTATCTAGCATAAAATACCAAAAATCACACAATTTTCAGCACAACAAATACCAAAATCACTATATTAATTTGATCAAAATAAACAATATTGAAATTTAGACATATTTACACTTCCAAAATAATTGTCCTACACAACATATAATCATCAATCATTTACAATGCTCATGCATGAACACCTTAGCCCACATACACCAGATTTCATCAAACCTGCTTCGTCGACTGGGGTGCAACACTTTGTTGGAACTTCATGAAAGAATAGTTTTCAGTTAGTTAAGTAGATGGTTTAATTTTTATTATAATTAATAATGTGTAGTAGATGTAACATAACTTGTGTGGGAATTGCACACAAGATCAAGTGATTTCTGCTGTTTAAAATAATTTTTAACATTTAATCAACAAATAAGATTAACAAAATATAAGAAAGAAGTTGAAGTAATACATATAAGTAATAGATGTGGGTAACCATTGTCTTGTCTCTAATCCTACCCACGATGCGTATTTGCCCGCATTTACATCCACTGGTCTCCAATACTGTCTCCAATACTAATGCCACCCTCCTTCACCCACCGCTCCTTCAATCTCAGCCGTGATTAAGTATACCCTTTATCCTCGGCTCTACTATGAAACGTGTATAAATGTCTTGCTGAGTATCCCACTTTTTCATTTGCACACGGTTCATTACAAAAAAATTTCGGAACCATGAATAATAACCCGTTAATAAATAACGTTTTTGTACTAGTGATGTACGGTAAACTGCAACCTCTCTTGATCAGATTATTTGGTGTTAGTACCTTGTTTTGAATCATCAACCATGCAAATATCTTCATTCTCATTCTCAACGGTACATTCAATTTCTAGATCTTATGTGTATTTGACCTCACAATAGGGCCATTCTTCATCCTGAGATGCAATAGGTCCATTCTCTCTGAATTCCTGGTTAGAAGTGCATCAACTTCTGTTGATAGGGATGGCAATAGCCGTGAATGTTGCACCAGTTGAGATGATAATCTGAATAATTCTAATATTGCCTGTTCTAATAATCTACCCACAAAGAGCTTATGATGTTATAGATTGTGAAACATTAGTATTTTTTTTATTCTACTCTACTTATATGACAACTGTAGTTTGTGTTGGAGTTTGACATTCTTGTCGAAGATTGTTTTCTTGAAATGATTTTTTACAATTTAAGCTAATATTGAGAATATATATATTTTTTATACTTCAAGCTAATTGATTGATGATTTTTTATACTTTAAGCTGAGTACAATTTTCAATTCTGATTTTTCTGACGTTGTGTAAAATTAATTGTCTAAAATTGCAACTATTTTTTAGAAATAAAATATGCATGCTAAGATGGAAACCTTTGCAACAGGGATGGAAAAGTGGAGGCAACTGAAAGAGATGAGGCACTGGCGGAGCATCCAAAGGTTGTAGAGATCGAGAGGCATTGGCGCAGCAACCAAAAATTCTAGAAATCGAGAGGCACTAGCAGACAGAAGGGTTGAGCGAGCGAGAGCCGAGAGGCACTGACAGAGCGACGGATCCGCTTCTGCGTCGGGGAGGCACGCTGAGGCTGAGAGCAAGAGGCCGCCAATCCGAACGAGAAAGAGGGGGAGAGGCGCGATAAGGGAGATAAAGCAAACGAGAGAGAGAGGCGGAAGGAGTCGAACAGATAAACCCTAGTTTATCTAACGGAGCGACTTTTTATTTTTTCCGTTATGCCATATTTCATCAGCGCTTGATGAAAGCGCTAATCTAAAAGGAAATCCGACGGCCAGACAATAAGAAGCATATCGCTGAAGTTCTAAAGGAAGCGTGTTAGCCGTACTCTATATATATATACACACACACACACCAATTCTACCAAATACAAAACAACATAATTTGTATTAAAAATGCAAAAGAAGAAATCCTTCTTTTTCATTTATTTAATGTATATACCTAGTAAAATAAATTACATCCAATTTTGCAACTTCATTAAAAAATTTAAATCTCATTCGAAGATTCTCACTATATATATTTGTTGCTGCTATAAAATTTGATTATAATTAGTTTTGCTTTAATTCAAGGCTTTGTATAAAAGGGGAAATTTTGTTTTGCGTACAAGTTATATTGGAACTAAACGCAAACTTCTATTTTTGGTACAGAGATAGCTAGACACCTTCAAATAGATTAAAATCTCAATTATTGGAACTAAAAACAAACTAGCCAATTAATTGAGGATCAATCTCCACTATACCTGTACAGAGATAGCTAGCCAATTACAATGAACTAAAAACAAACTAGCTCTTGTAGTGACACCTTGTGAGGATCAATTTCCACTATACCTGCACATTAAAAAACAAACCACGAACCAAACTGGTCCCGTACACCAAATAGATTAAATGTACATGTGACAGATTATGCAATTGAAAACATGAGTGGTCACTAATTCGTACAGTGCAACTGAAAATCACATAGTGATTTTATTCAAATTACAAAAAAAAGAGTACAATTAATTCAAATCACACAGTGCCACCGAAAATTGACACTTAAAAATAAAGTTGAGTACAATTTTCAATTCTGATTTTCTGACGCTGTGTAAGATTAATTGTCTAAAATTGCAACTATTTTTTAGAAATAAAATATGCATGTTAAGATGGAAACCTGTGCAACAGGGATGGAAAAGTGGAGGTAACTGAAAGAGATGAGGCACTGGCGGAGCGACCAAAGGTTCTAGAGATTGAGAGGCATTGGCGGAGTGACCAAAAATTCTAGCGATCAAGAGGCACTAGCAGACAGAAGGGTTGAGCGAGCGAGAGCCGAGAGGCACTGACGGAGCAACGGATCCGCTTCTGCGTCGGGGAGGCACGCTGAGTCTAAGAGCAAGAGGCCGCCAGTCCGAACGAGAAAGAGGGGGAGAGGCGCGATAAGGGAGATAAAGCAAACGAGAGAGAGAGGCGGAAGGAGTCAAACAGATAAACCCTAGTTTATCTAACGGAGCGACTTTTTTATTTTTTCCGTTATGCCATATTTCATTAGCGCTTGATGAAAACGCGAATCTAAAAGGAAATCCAACGGTCCAGACAATAAGAAGCATATCACTGAAGTTCTAGAGAAAGCGTGTTAGCCGTACTCTATATATACACACACACACACCCAGTTCTACCAAATACAAAACAACATAATTTGTATTAAAAATGCAAAAGAAGAAATCCTTCTTTTTCATTACTTAATGTATATTCCTAGTAAAATAAATTACATCCAATCTTGCAACTTCATTAGAAAATTTAAATCTCATTCGAAGAATCTCACTATATATATTTGTTGCTGCTAAAAATTTGATTATAATTAGTTTTGCTTTAATTCAAGGGCTTTGTATAAAAGGGGAAATTTTATTTTGTGTACAAGTTATATTGGAACTAAACGCAAACTTCTATTTTTGGTACAGAGATAGCTAGACACGTTCAAATAGATTAAAACGTCAATTACTGGAACTAAAAACAGACTAGCTATATTAATTGACATGTTACAATGAATTAGTACATGAAATTTAAAATTTCAAATATTGTAAGCTCAAGTAATTGAATTTTGTGAACGGAGATGGACGCACCGTCTAACATGAAAGTATGCAAACTGCCAAAATAAAATACAAGTAATTACTTTAATCTGTTATTCAACTGACCAATATTTTTTTTCTATTAAGGAAAAATAGAAATTAAGTGCGAAGGTATGAACTATATTCAACTGAAAATGAACAATTGCTGTGATTCCATCAATTTTCATTAACGACAATTAGAGGCAATAAATGACTGCGGACAGCGATTAACAATTTATCTCCATGGACCAAATTAATAATTATCTCTTTATGAGACAGTCCATTGGCCCAATATATCATTAAGAGAATAAAGCGTGCTAGGAAGAGGTGCAAACGGATTGGGCGATCTTCACAATTAATTGCACCTAATAATGTGAGAGTTTTTCAACATCTCTGATCAGGACTAATAATTGAAAAAGACAACATTATTTGAAAAAGACAAAATTATGTGATGTTCAATTTTGAAAAAGAATGCAAAAACAGTGAAGTGAAACAGTTCATATAATATCTTGGAAAGGAAATACCAATTATATCAAGATTTTATAATGCTCGATACACTTTTTTTGTTCCTTTTTATTTTATTTTCGATGAAAATGACACATGATTAATTTATAAAATTGTTTTGAATAGTTCGATAGTCTAACTAAACATTGAAATTTTTAGTATTATGTGGAGATATGTGTGCTTCTTTTGTAAAGGAAATTTAGTTTATTTTAGTTTGTAAAAAAGTAAAGCAGTTTGTGTATAATATATATATAATATATATATATATATAATCCTGGGAGTACATAAAAAAAAAAAGGAAGTCTCTATTGTAAACTTTACATCTAAAAAAAGAAAGTCTCTATGATAAATTTACAAAGCACAACCATTCAAGTTACCTAACCCTTCTTTTTTTGGACAACCTTTTTTGCACGAGTGGTTCCAAATTTTAACTGTCATGGTCAATGGAGAAATATAGCATGATATAGGATGTTCATCCGTAGAAGTTATGTAGCTAATTAGTCAGATAATTGACAGTGCAAACTGACGCAAGGCGGTCCCGATACTGTTTTGCCCGATAAGCTCAAGTATTCGGTTTTATGGTAAAAGACAAGAGTAATGATCACAAATAACACAAACACTCAAAACCAACAAATTTTTGTTTCAATATTCGCTGCTGGAACAACAACTTCATACATATTTAAAGTAAACAAAATTAAAAGCTCTCATAGAAAACTTAAACAAATAAATACTAAATTTTAGTAAACCAACGAAAGTTGGACTGATGTTTTAATTTCTTAATAAAGGCTATGCAGTCTTCCGTGTAGTCTTGTCAAAATTGATTAATTGTTCAAAGCTCTCCTTGGAAGTTCGGCCCATGTAGTCAAAATTATTAAATTGTTTAATTGCTTCAAGAATCCTAGAAGACCGTCATGCATGTATCTTAATAAAAAGATTATTCAGTAAAACTTGTTGAAATAATTTGTTAGAAGTACGGCCAGGCCATTGAATATGTGGATCAAATTTCAAGTTGTATATATAAATCTTTGATCGGCTTGGATTTGGTGTGACTATCATCCATATCCGACTCTGAATCGGATACTACCTCGGGACGCACTGCGTCACAAACCCAAATAACACAGCAACAGTGATGTGTGGTGATAGTTGTCTCTGTTATGTGGTACCACATATATTGGAAATGTTGCATTCCAATTAAGAGATGACAAATTCTACCATTAAAGGTAGGAACAATGACTGTAACGCTAGATTACATTTTACATACTGTGTCATAGAGGTAGTTAGTGGACTTTACATACTGTGTCATAGAGGTAGTTAGTGGACTTTACAGATGTGTCATAGAGGTAGTTAGTGGACTTTACAGGTGTGTACGTAGGTAACAAGATTCATCAAAAAGCAAATAATTCAGAGATGTGAAGTTCACATGGCTTGTCATTGGCTGTGAAGACTTCTCTGCTACTTATTTAATATCATGTAATAATCGACTGTAATAGCATACACGGATTTTAATAATAAAAAAAACATGTATAAATGTACTCCAACATTCATATACAGTTCTTTATTAAAAAAAACTGTATTAAAAACTGTGTTTGATTATTGGAGCACATTGTACTCGGTTTTATTGTATGATTCGTGTGTGATGACAGAAATACATAATTTTCCACATTATTAATCTGTGTCTTTATTTTATAATGGATCTCTATCTACTTTTTCAAAGGTATTTCTATCATTTCCAAAGCATATTTTTCCTACATATATATTTGTGTGAGGTATCTCTTTTAAACATGTGAGACTATGAGACAATATCTTCACCGAGAAGGCAACCAGACATGCAAAAACTTCAAATGAACTTAACTTTCTGTTCGAGTGTCCGATTTCAGCGGTCTTTACTACTTCGGAAAGCTGGTGAGGAGATCTACAAGTTTTTCTTACGCATTAATCATTTAAATGTCTTTCGTCATGTGTTTTGTCATGTAAAAAAACAAAAGGAAGGGCCTCAAAACTTCAATTGAGGTTTCCGATTAAGTTTTTTTCCTTTCTTATTATCGAATTTGTACTCTTTTGCCATACTTTTCTTAAACATTGTTCATATAAATGTATAGTCTCTATCTCTGGGTTTTTTTAATGAAAACTAATGATTGGTGTTTTCATACATCGTTTTTAATTTAAATACCGTGTATCAATGTTTTGGCGAAAAAGATCGACACTATTTGGGAAAACCGTGTATATTCAATGTTTCTGTAGTAGTCCGCAAGACATGTAGAAATTTCAGTAATTTAGTCGTCATATATAAAGCTTTGCCTTGTCCAATAGTACTAAACGTACAGTCTAGTATGGTAGGCAGTCTCTTTTAATAACATAATTGTGTTCACACTTCACACTGGTGCCTGAAAGCTACACCATTTGTAAACACAAAAATCACAAATACGGGAGTAAGCAGAAGATATTTTTTTTATAAGAGAGGTAGGAAAAAAAATGCTGTCATTCTGATTTTCTGTGGTTGTATAATGAGTTATCCACGCGACATATAAATTCTTATTTTATAGAATAAAAAGTCTGAAGTTCAACCATTCTGGAAAAATAAATTTGAAAAAAGTTGTAACCGTATATTATTTAGTATTACTTAACTTTTAGCTAATTTCATTAAATTTGAAGCTCGCTGCCGTCATTACGAAATTTGGACTTAAACTTTTCATTGAAAATAACGCCGAAATTTTTATTCATATCCACCATTTAATAAAAAAATTCCACAAATACCCTTGATTTTCTTTAAAAAAAATGCTCCAACCGCCCAAAATCTGTTCCCCTAGTGAACCGTCTAGATTCTGGGTAAATCTGTTCTGTATTGAACCGTCTGGAATACTGGCTGTTATGGTCTTCTTTTTTATTAATGCTCAAAATTAAAACACTAAACTAAATTATTGATCAAACACTAAAAATGCTAAACAAAATTTCAAAATGAAAACATTTACGTGAATAACATTTGAACTAAAAAAATAAAAATACAACAAAAACCCTAAATTTCATGAACAATGTCTAACAAAAATTATGATAAAGGAGTACAAAATAAGACTGTTAGAAAGGAAAAACTTAATCAAAAAATTCAACTCATGTTTTGTGGCTCTTCCCATTGGTTTTTTGTAATTCTGACTATGCCAGTATTATATTCAACAAAATTAGTTCAAAATCTATATCTCTTCCTCGCGAGCTTTCCGAAAAGTAGTAGAATGCTGAAATCGAACACTCGAGTCCGTCCGTGTGAATTTTATTAGCCAGAGATCGCATTCTTGGTAAATATGACTCCTCTTTTGCCTTATACCTCGCCCTAGTCTCACCTGTTTAGGAGAGATGTCTTACAGAAATACATGTACAACCTACAAGTTCTTTAAAAATGAGAGAAATGACTTAGAAAAAAACAGATAGAGATGCATTATAACAGGAAGGCATGGATCGAAGACGTGGAAAAGTTTGTATTTTTTTAATCACACACGGATCATACAATGAAACTGTGTACAATTGTTGGAGCATTTATATATTGTGAGTTGATATTAATCATTAATAAAATTAATTGATGAACAATTTTACTCCTGGATTTTTTTTTTAAAAAAAGACCAGAACTGCGGAGATTCTAGACGGTTCACTAGGGGAGTGAACCGTCCAGATTCTAGGTGGTTGGGGCATTTTTAAAAATTAAAAAATCAAGGGCATTTGTGGAATTTTTATTAAATGGAGTATATGAATAAAAATTTCGGGAAATAAGGCATTGAATATTTAACCTTTAGTCCGTGTAATACAAAAGTTGTATGTATAGATTATTACACTATGAACTACATCACCATGATCACGGAAAGTTCACATAGTGTGAATGAAATGCGTCCCTTTTCTTGTTTTACCAATAAATAGAGCGGGACAGCCATGGCCTAAATCAACAGGACTGAAATACTATTCTTGTCAGCATGCATTAAGTAGGCTATGCATTGTTGACAATTACAACATTTCGCTTTTTTCGCACTGAAATACTATTTCTTGCTTTTTTCCGACTCATTTACAACATTTAATCGGCTGTAAAATGCTGATAATCACTATGCTTTTTTTTAGTTCTGAAACGTTGTCATTTAAAATATACCGAAAGAAATCGAAAAATAATGAGAAAATAATGAGTCCTTATTGACATTTATCTTTTTACTTTCTTTCTATCTTATCCTGTAATTCAAATCCTCTGATACATATTATGTAGAATAAATTCTCTTAAAAGTCTCTCTCAAAGAATTTTTCAGCTTGGTTTGTAAATGAGTAGAACTAAGTCGAGTTACGCAATGCTTAAATTCGGAAGATTGGCTTAGCGGATACTTACTCGTAGGGACTTTTCGCATAAATAAAGATAACTATAAGCTTTTAAAAGCATTAACGAAGTGGGATATAGCCAAATGAAACTTCATCTTTTCATGGCATTAATTAAAGGATTGTTCGGAAGCATGATTTTGGTCTTACTTCAGACTTTCATAGAGAAATTACCAGGTGAATATTCATCTTACTAACTTAATTTTAAAACTACTAGTAGAAGTAATTTATCTTGGGCCAACATATCCAAAAGTTTACAAGAGCAAAATTTTTTTTGTAGAATATCTTGGGCCAACAACCCTAGATCTGGGACTTAATCGAAAAAATATGGTAATATCACGGTCAACTAGTAAAGCAGGAGAAAACCAATGGGCCAACAACCCTAGATCTGGCAATATCATGGTCGTACTAGATGATGTTTGGTATGATAGTGAAGCAGGAGAAAACCAATGGGAAGACCTCTTAAAACGATTTGCTTTACAAGGAGCAAAATGTAAAATTATGGTAACTAGTTGCTCATCAGAATCAATTCCTAATGCATTACAACCTGGGAAACTTATTGAGTTGAGTGATCTGGCACTTGATGATTTCATATCACTTTTGAGATATCATGCAATTGATGGTTTGAAAATCAATGATCCACAATTAAAGAATGATTTGAGTGATATTGGGGACCAGATTGCCAGAAAAATGAATAAATCGCCTTTGGCAGCTAAGGTTGTTGGTAACCAGTTGTGTAAAAAGCAAAATATCACGTTTTGGCGAGCGACTCTAGAAAATGTTGACTTGAGCTACACTGGCAATATTTTGCTATGGAGCTTTCACCGCTTCGATGTGCAATTACAACGGTGCTTCTTATTTTGTAGTGTTTTTCCCAAAGGTGCAAGATTTTATGATATGGTATCTTCTTTTTGGCTGGCACTTGATTTTATCCAACCCTCAGATGATAATAGAAATGTTGAAGATATAGGTTTGGAATACTTCGAAAGAATGGTAGCAAACTGTATTTTTCACCCGGTGGATAAAACTCATAAATTATATACCATGCACGATCTCTTTCACGATCTTGCAGAAAAACTCTCTGTTGGAGATAGTTTTAGGGTAACAAATACTGAGAGAAAAATTCCTAATACCGTGCAACATGTATATCTCCGAGTTAACAATGAAATTCTGAAAGAGAAACTATCCAGTATATGTAACTTAAGTAACTTGCGTACCCTTATCTTGGGAAACCCATTTATTGATGATATTAGTGAAATCATTACTAATATTTCTATAAATTTTAGAAATTTGAGGGTGTTAGAGGTAATGTCCAGTGGCTATAAAATAGTGCCAAGAGTTATAGGAAATGTGAAGAACCTACGGTTTCTATCTTTTTGGAGAGGTTCAATTAACGAGTTGCCGGATTCAGTATTGCAGCTCTACCATCTTCAATTTTTAATTTTACCCTCGTCTGTATAGACTCTTCCAAACAAGTTGAGTAACTTGATCAAGCTGCGACGCATTGAAATGTATGACAATAATTCTAATCTGGTCACTACCTTACCTCCAGTACCTTACCTAGACAAATTAACTTCACTCCAACATTTGAATGAATTCCATGTGAGAAAAGTGAAAGGATACGAAATGCATCAACTCGGATGTTTGAAGGAGATTGGTGGCTCTCTAAGAATTGTAAATCTAGAGAATGTCAGAGATAAGGAAGAAGGTGTTCAAGCAAGGCTAATCGATAAACCAAAACTTAAAAGGCTGGAGTTAGTGTGGGCTGAGTCAGCTGAAAATAATGGCTTAGAAGTAGAGGTTATTGAGGCCCTACAACCCCCAACAAATTTGGAGTGGCTTATTATTCATGGGTATAGGGGCTCGACATATCCAACATGGTTGCAAGAAGGTTCCTTTATAGAGAATGTAAGAGGTGTTAGGTTTAACACTTGCAATGCTCATTGCTCTGAACTTGTACTTGAAAATTTAGGGGTTTTGAGAGAATTGTCTATTTTTCCAGAATACCTTGCTACGCTATCAATCAATAAATGCCCGTCTTTGATTTTAGTATGTGAAAATGAGTTGCAAGTGAATGAAAACCGAAGCAGCCTTGAGGAAAAATTTATATCTAGTGTTGGTGATGCCAAAGATGTACTTGATCATGAACTCAAAAGTTTTGACCAAACATGCTCAAAGGAAAATTGTGCAGAGCTGCTTCAAATTTTGGAAAGTGCTGCGGAGGTTAATCAATTGGAATATGTGGAAAATGTAAATAACTGTTGGTGGCATTGTCATCTACAATGGATGAACTTTATTTTTAGCCTTCCACCAGAAAGAGCTAAAGCAAATAAATTGAAATTACCCTCCATGCTTCGTGTGCTTCATCTTGGCTATTGTTGTGTATCTGATGGAGTGTTGTTGGGTTGCTTGAGAGGAATGATCACTCTTGAAGAATTATACTTATCAGGCATCATGACAATAACCGCACTTCCTCCAACTCAATTCATGGAGTCTCTGCAGAGCCTTCGAGTTGTAGAGATCAAACATTGCTGGTATTTAAGATCACTCGGTGGTCTTCATGCACTCCCTTCTCTCCAGTGCTTTCTGATAGAGGACTGTTGGTGTTTGGAGATGGACAGTCCTTCTTCACCACTGCCCCGCACTCTGTAGTCGTTTACCATTAATAGATGCATAGTTTCCCAGGGTATTTTTAATGGTGATCTTCCATACCTCCAAAATGTTGAAATTAACTATTGCAGTATCCCTGAAAAGATTCTATCATTTCATCAGCTAACCTTACTTGAATCATTGGTGCTTGTCCTGTGCATCGGTCTTAAAACCATTGAGGGCTTAGAATCACGTCCTTTCATTAGTACTCTTCATTTAGTTCTACTTTCAGATCTTGATGGAGATTCTGTTCGGAAGTGTTGGCAAGGTTGTCGAGAACAATTGTATATCAGCAACTCGTTGATGATGAACAAGATTTTATCATTCCCAGATTTTGTTCCTCCACAACGATTGTCTATAAGATATTGCCAAGAAGCAGTGATATCATTTGAGAAATCCGATCACCTTAAATCTATTAATGTTCTCAGATTTATGAATTGTGATAATCTGAGGATGATACAAGCTTTGAGTAACTTCTCTACCCTCGAGTTTTTGTTTTCATAGACTGCCCAAAATATCGGAGTTGCCAGAACTGCCAAGTTCAATCCAACACATTACAATAAGAGGTTGCCCAATGTTAAGGGAAAGATGCTTACCAAACTGTTTAGATTGGCACTAGATTCGATGCATACAGAGTATGGATATTGAATGATTCCAGATGAGCTCCAAACTTCCTCTTCTTTCAGTAGGTAATTCATCTCTCTTTTTCTCTCTATTTTGTTAGTTTCTTTCTTTTTGCTACCTTTTTTGTTCTTTTCTTTTATTTTTTGCAATTTCCTCTATTCTTTTCATGACATTTAGGTAAACATCATTACATTTATAGAACTTTTTTAGCAATAACATTAAATCCTTTAGAAAGTTCTCAATGGACAAACTACTAAGCAATAACAATAAAATTTAGTACGACCATTTTACTGGTACACAATATTAGCATTTGCACCCGAAATAATAAATTATAATAATCTTAAAAAAAATGGTAGGTACTACATATTGCTAATACCATTAAGTAATTTATAAGGGCATAACTGATATTTATTGGGTGTTTCAGGTCCATTTTGCAAGGGAGAGGGAGAAGTAACAGTTGCAGCAGGGAAAACGAGCATCCATACATTAACGCAACAATAAATCGCGTCACCATGTGTATTCACCTCACCACATGTATGATTATATTAGTTTTTCTTGAATGCCCAAATAATTTTCTTGAATTGTGATGTCAATTAGTATTGATTTGCAAAATCTGGCTTTAGACATTTCAATCAGTATTGATAAGTTTGTATTGAAACTTTGCTTATCATATCCTTGCTTAAGGACACGTTTAGTGCATATATTCCTGAATTTCTATTGGTAAATTAGATTGGTACCTAAAAGTTTGAACATTTTTTCTTATATATACAGGAAATGTTGTTTTTATTTGTTTTTCCTAATTCTAGTTTGTATGAAATGCAGAGCCCCCTATCCATATAGGTTAGTAACGGAGGGGAGAGAAGGGGAGGGTAGGAGAAAAATTGAAAATTCACCTGCTCCAGAAAAGAAATAGGAAGGAAGGTAAGAGTAGCGAAAGTGACAATTTTACTCTAGATAGGCAAAAATCATCCCCTTCAAATCGAAGTGCAGCCGAAGGATTGGATTTAATTTGTAAGTTTGTTGAGAATGAGCGCTCTTCTTAAAAAAAATATTTATTTATGTTTGCTCTATCTTCATATTGGATTTTATACTTGATTTAGATAACTAGTTGATTTTTTCTTTTTTATGGTTTTTTGCAGTTAATTTGAACTTAATTCTCAGCTTCTCAAGAAATGCCAATTAAGGTATTAAGCTGTTTTGCTTAATGATGAAGTTTTGTAGGTTATCTATGTAAGGTGAATTTTAGATGGTGGAGTTGTAAATGCTGAAATTTATCTGAGCATATAACTACTGATATTGGAAACTTTCCAGAGACTTGGCTACTAAATTGCAATGAATGGAAACATTTCTTTTGTGAAATTTTATATGGGAGAAACAACAGTGGTAGCAGGGAACAGTCGTGTCCAAAGTATGAAAATATTGTTCTGAAAATTTGCTCTGAAAATTTGTGCATATTATACACGATTTACTATTTACAACTGTGTATAAATGTGCTCCAACATTCATAAACGGTTTTTATTCAAAACCGTTTATTAATGTTGTAGCACATTTTTGGAAGTTTTGGAGTGTATTTTCGGACGGACGTATATGAGATGCTCCAAAAAATTTACACGGTTTACTGTATGATCCATGTGTCATGAAAAAAATACAAACTTTTCGATGTCATCGATCCATGTCTTCCTTTTATAATGCATCTCTCTCTATTTTTTCTAAGTTATTTCTAAAGCATCTCTTCCCTGTAGGATGTACATGTATTTCTCCGAGAAGTAAATCTAAACAGGTGAGGCTAGGGCGAGCGATATGGCAAGACAGGTGATATCTTCACTGGCTCTTTTTGACGAAGAAACTTGGAGCTCGAATGTCCGATTTCAGCATATGACCACTTGTCGGAAAGCCTGCGAGGAGATATACAACAATAATTCCGTATAGGCGTTACCTGATTTCCCAGCCCAAAAAAACAATTGGAAGAGCCTCAAAACTGGAGTTGAAATTTCCGATTAAGTTTTTTCTTACTAATTTTGATTTTTTTGTTCTTTATCATATTTTTTTCTTAGGTATTGTTCATGTAAATGTATGAAGTCTCAGATCTAGAATTTTGGAGAATTTTTTTATTTTTTTAGTTAAAATGTTATTCATGTAACTAATAATATGTGACATTTAGAAAATGAAAGAAATCAAGACTAACAGAAGGAAGACTAAATAAATTTGTGGCGAATACGTATCTAAATAAATTTAGACTTCTATACATTAAAAAAAATCAAAAAAATGCATAAAATCAAAACAAGACAAACTATTTGATCGAAGAACTAATAATTAATTCAAATTTCATGTTTTAATCACAACCGTTGACAGTCAGGACATCTACGTGCTTAATACAAGAAATAGTTATAAAAACCTTTAATTATACTTGTAACATTTTGACAGATGCAATTCTGACATTTTAGTTGCCGAGTGCTTTATTCTCAAGAACCAATGAAACAACAAATGACATGTATTATTAATCGAAGGTTTTGCAAATTGGTAAGGCCGAAGGTTTATTCTCAAGAACCAATGAAACAACCAAATTTTCCCCTTTGTGAGACCTCATCCCACCATCTCATTGGGCCTATTATTAATTCCTTTTTATTTGTCCCAAGGCCTATTATTAATTGAAGGTCAAGCGGAGACAAGAATTCAAATCTCCAGTCTTCAACCCAGCCCACCAAATTTTTTTATCTCATTCCGATTCCTTAAAGAAAAGAAAAGAAAAGAAATATATATAGAGGGATGCTTTATGAAATAAAGCGAGTGTTTTACTTCATGCTCATATTTTGCGATTTTAAAGTTTAAACACTCGCAAAATATGATTTGAATTGAACTGATCTGAATTCTGATTGGACCGTCTGGATTCAAACTCTAAATTTAATTAATTAAGTTATTTGTAATCCGCTGCTCCAACATTCGCCCCTCCAAGATCAAGATTTTTATGGGTCACGTCAGACTTGGTCAAGGTTGAGTATTGGGTCCCATTTCAGATTCTAATAAATATTTTCTTGAACTGGTTTAATTGGTTCTCTAGGCATAATAAAAGTTGCAGCTATGCCGGCCTACAATTTATGATTAGTAGTTGACTAAGACATGTAGAAAATTTCAGCTAAGTCATAATGCCAAGCCTTGGCCAATACAAAACGGTAAATTGTATGGTAGGTAGGTAGTCACTTTCAATTGTGTTCACACATTTGCCTGATAGCTACACCATGAGTTCCATTGATTAAAGGGTAATTATATTTTCTCTCATCTATTCATCCTCCATTTCATCCTCCAACTAACTAACTTCTTCTTCTAACTATAATTATAAATTCTAACTACCTAATGGTCCCTACAAATTAATTACCCAATTTTCTCTCTTTATTTCTTTCCTCTCTCTCCCTCCACCTTCCATACCCGCCTCCACCCGCCTCTCCCACCTCTACCACATCCACCTTCGTCTCTCACCTCCACCTCCCAACTCCCACCTCCGCCGCCTCCCTCTCCCACCTCCGCTTCCGCCGGATTAGATCTATCACTATCGACCGCCGGATCAGATCCATCATGTCTATGTTCCTCTTTCTCATTCTGTAGCGAGTTATTTGTAAAGAACAAAGTTTCATTAAAGGTGAATTAGGTCAGTGCGTACTAAGTACTAAGAAATGACAGAAAAATAAATTTTAAAAAAATTAGAGGTGTTTGAATGAATACTTGATGTTTTAGAGATGAATACTTCAACGTGTATGAATGAATAATTAATATCTTAGGTATAAATACTTTAACGTATATGTATGAATACTATTTGGCTGCTCTTGTAAAATTAATCGAGGTATGCACATATGTTTGTAATACTCTTGGTACATTAACTATTTACACTTACACGACGATGATGAATACTTGCTCGATGAGAGATGAATACTTGCGACGAGGTATGAATACTTGTGCAATGGACAAATCGAAAATATGTCATCATGGATCTCATTTGAAAGAGAAAATTGTGTAGAAGACGTTCGTGATTTTAGATTTGTAAAATTTCTCACAGATCGTCAGAAATATTGGTTAGATTGAACGGAAAAGAAAAAAACCATCTCTAAAAAAAACGTGTAAAATATGAGTTCCATTGATTAGATTTCAACTATATGTTTAGATAGGTACAAATTAAATTGCTGTTTTTGATTGTCCACAAACAATAATTTTGTATCTATTTAAAAAATAGTAAACAATTTACAATAAATATAAAATTTGATCTGCAAACACATTTTAAAATAGAGATCAACAAGCAGTACAATACAGCTAATTAACATACATTAATGGCTATATAAGAGATCACTGAATAGGCAGTAGTCACTTGAGTTGATCTCTTATTTTAATCTCTTAGCATCTACACCGAAACCTCACCAATGGACAACCTACTCTCCAATAGAAAATTTCATCTTAAGGGCTGCTCTGTATTGTACAGGGAGGCGGTGTCAAAGTGGCAGTACCCGACTGCAATCGCATTCAGATACGCCAATTTCATCTTCTCCGGCATGGACGGGTACTCGGCAGTTCCCATGCCCACCACCGGCATCACATGGCCGCTGTTCAGTGCCAGTTTTGGAATCTTCTCACTGATCGCCATCTCTCTGTTTCTCTCTGTTTCTCTGTGGCTAGTGTGGGAAATTTTTTATTGGTAGTAATTAATAGAAAATAATATAGACAAACAGTAAGAGTACATTAATATTTATATTGATAGTAAGATCGGTAGGAATTCTACCGATCTTAAAAATAAAAAAGTTTAAATCGGTAATAATTTTACCGATCTAAACCAATTTTTTTTCTTTTTTCCTTTTAATTTTTTCTAGTAAGATATATTTTTTTACAAAAATAGATAAAGTACCTTAAAATTTAGATATATCAAAACATTCCATCTATTTTTTGAAAAACTTTTCTTATTTTACTAGAAATCAAATATAAAAATTCTCTCCATCTATACATCAGATTAAAAAAAATGTTAAGATCGGTAGAATTCCTACCGATCTTACTACCAATATAAATATTAATGTTATCTTATCATTTGTCTCTCTTATTTTCTACTAATTACTGCCAATGAAAAATTTCCGGATTAAAACCCAAACTTTGAGGTAATGCAGAGGATTTGGATTCCAGATATTTAACGATAAGAGTGGTTGAGCAACACGAGAGATTGATGACTTCATATTAGATTAAAATACCTTATATTTTGAGTTTGAATCTGATCGGTTCATTTATAATAGCACGAATCTTAAAGTTGTAGAAATCGACTAGTCACGACGAATAGATTAGTCAAAAGCATCTTTTTTCTTTCGTCACTGCTGACGTCTGCTAAGCCATTTTAGATGATATTCAGTTATTCTATTCTAGATGAAAAGAGTTCACAAAATTATGATAGAAGTAATTGTGTTTAATTATCATCTAAAATGTTTTCAAGTAATTTTATATATCTGCCCTAGAAAATGATCACACTTATTTCTGGGAGGGTATTAATAAAAATCACGGGCTAACATACATAATGGCCATATAAGAGATCACTGAATAGGCAGTACTCACTTGATCTCTTATTTTAATCTCTTAGCATCTACACCGAGACCTCACCAATGGACAAACTACTCTCCAATGGAAAATTTCATCAAACAGTTCCAAAGCAATTCGTTCTCCCGCCTGAGAAGCGCGTGCCTGGAGAGGTCAATTCCACTGTGAGTTTACCAGTGATTGACCTGAGAGGTGGGTCTCACTTCCATGTAGAGGACCGTGATCAGATTATTCGAGAAGTCCTCCACGCTGGCAAAGAGTTTGGTTTCTTTCAGGTGAATGGATCTACTTGTTTGTTTCCAAGTTATAACTGTTGATTTGTGTGGTTATTTGAATTATTCGTGTTTTATCTTAGGTGATAAATCATGGTGTATCAGAGCAATTGATGCGAGATATGATACGGGTCACAGAGGAGTTCTTTAACATGTCGAAGGAGGACAAAGCAGCATATTATTCTGAAGACACATCAAAGACGAATCGTCTTTTCTCTAGTTCTGATCTTTCTAAAAAAGATGGACCGAGGTATTGGCGTGATTGCCTTAGACTAGCCTGCTATCCCGTACCAGAAACCATAAATGATTGGCCTGATAAACCAGCAAAATAAGGGAGGTTCTTGCAAAATTCATAGTTGAGGCAAGAGAGGTATCAATGACTCTGCTGAGCCTGATTTCCGAAGGATTGGGTCTGAAAGAAGGGTATTTTGAAGGAGACTTAAGTTCAGGCCAGGTTATGCTAAATGCGAATTACTACCCGCCTTGCCCAGCACCCGATCTGACGCTTGGCTTGCTCCCACACTGCGACTTCAACTTGATAACCCTTCTTCTCCAGGGAGCTGTTAGCGGTCTCGAAATCATGCACCAGAGCAAATGGATCAGGGTAGACCCAATCCAAAATGCATTAGTTATAAATTTCGGCCATCAGTTAGAGGTCAGTTTTAATTTGTTTATATATTTACTGTTACAACTTTTCCTTTATTCTGATACACATTATGATTGATTGATCAGATAATAACAAATGGAGTATTGAAAAGCGTTGAGCATCGGGCAGTTACAAACTCAGGTGCAGCAAGGACGTCTTTGGCCGTGTTTATAATGCCGGCCAAGGAGAGCTTCATTAGCCCCGCAAAAGAAATTGTTAATGAAGAAAACCCTCCCCTTTACAAATCTTTTGTTTACAAGGATTTTTTAAGAATTTATATTGAACTATTGGCTAAAAGAGTGGATGTTATGGAGGCTTTCAAGATCAATGGTTGAAATAAAAGTATATGATCTACATAGCCTTTGTAGTGGTGAGATGGTTGGAAAATTAATCTAACAAATACTTGCATAAGAGACATTTCCATTATTTTCAGAATAATTACAACTTAGGAAGTAGAAAATCAGCACAATATATACAGAAACATTTAATTATGTGTATGAGATGGCTCCTATATATTAATGCATTCAGTAAGGAAACAATAAATAAATCACTCTTTTTATGGTTAGGGGTTCTTTATTTGGTTATATATCTTGAAAATCAACATTTGATTCAATGACATCAATGCAAGATCCCACTGATTTGCCTGAAGACATTGCCTCAGCAAGTCGCAATCTCGCCTTTTCATGCCGGCGTAGGATTAGAACTGTGTTCAACACTGCCCATCTCACTTGAGAGTCGGCTTTCTTTTGTGTAAAACCCAAGCTCTTGAGCAAACCATCAAGCTATGTATTTCAAAACAAGAAAAGAAAAAAAAAAAAGAGAATGTAATAATTAAAGAACATTTAATCTTAGAGCAATAAAAAAAAAAACTCGCTTTTTGTGCTTTGCTACAAAATTATTGGCCAGCTTTTGAGTATGATAATTGGCCAATTGCAAATCACGGTGTAACTCAATCACAAGTAGGCACCAAATAGTTAATTAAGGCTTACTTGCCATAATTAAGAAGAAACCAGTAACACCAGTATTTAAGAAGAAACCAAAATTCCAAAAAAGAACAAAAATTATGTTAAACCATACGAAGTTCATAAGATTTGACATATAATTTTTGACTAACCTGAGCAATGTCATCAAGGCCTCCTTCAGAGTAGCCATAGAGGAGATACTCTGTTGCTACACCAGCAAGCGCAATACATGAAAACCTATTTAGTGTCTGTTACAATTAAAGAGGGTCATGAACCAGCTGTTGAGTGGACATAGAAGTAATTAGTAAAAAAAAAAAATACTATGCATGCCTTGATGTGTTTGTGATTTGTGCAGTAAAGCAAGGACTGCACTGTCTTTTTTGAGTTTCATGGCCTATTTTTTTATGTGAAGTTGCACACTGAACAGTAATGATAACCAAATTTGGGTTAAAAACCAAAGGTGAAGTGAGACAGTAATTGAGTTATTGTTAGTTAACCAAGAATTAAATACGACAAATTAAACTAGACTGAACTTCAACGCATGTAAGAAGCTTAATTGGGGCATGATTAGGGTATGATGGAAAAAAGAGAGAATTAAATTACCATACCATAAATTGATGGCAAATTAAAAAAAGATAGGAAATTTATATAGCATGCTGAAAGGATAAGTGATTATACCTTGGCAGAAACCTTTCTTGAGTCCATCTGCACACAGAGGAATAGCATTAGAGTTGAGTTCAACAAAAATTAATTCATATTAATCAATTTATAAAAATAAAGAAACAATAAAGCCAAGAAAATAGAATGAACTTACTTCTTCAACGAACTCAAAATCCACAAAAGCTGTGCCAGCTTGCACATTAAGAGATCCTTGTTTGTTTAAGGTCTCTAGGCTTGTTATAGTATATCTTTTGGGTAGCACCCCGAGCAAATAGGCTATTATGAAGTGACCAGCTTCATGCTACAATATATTATTCATTAATTAAGTCAACATTGGTCAAGTAAATTGATTGTTCAAAAACTTCATCTATAATCTTTTCAGTATGTTAATATCAAAGAATATACCTGAATAACTCTACTGTGATACTTCTGGCTTAAAGTGTGGCCAATTGTGTCAAGCAGCAAGTTCCTCACGCCTCCATTAAAATAGATCTATAAAGCTTTAATTATGTATTTGTTTAAATAACAAGTGTTATCATATGAAAATTTAAGTAACAGCACTGTTACAGGAACAATTTTCGGGTTTTCTAGTAAAAATCTAGTTCGGAATGCTAAATCTGCACAATACAGTAACTCAATCAAACTTCTGAAAACTTCAGTCTCAACCAAATTTCATATTAAAAAGGTCTAGTTCTACAATTATACCTTGATCCCAAATCCCAGTTAAGCTTAAATTTTGCAACTAAGCTTTACTTTCTTGCAATGTGAAATTTGGTCTCAAATCGCTTGACCGAATTAAGCTTAAATTACAACTAATACTTGGTCACAATACCAATTAAGCTAAAATTTAAACTAACCCTAACATTTGCAATCAAGCCTGAATTTACAAAACCCTTGCAATGTGAAATTTGGTCTCAAATCCCTTTACCTAATTAAGCTTAAATTACAACTAATCTTTGGTCCCAAATCCCAAACAAGCTTAAATTGAAGCCAACCCTAATATTTGAAATCAAGCCTCAATTTACAAAACCCTCGGAATATGAAATTTGGTCTCAAATCCCTTTACCTAATTAAGCTTAAATTACAAGTAATCCTTGGTCACAATACCAACTAAGCTTAAATTGAAACTAACCCTAACATTTGTAATCAAGCCTCAATTTACAAAACCCTCAGAATATGAAATTTCATCACAAATCCCTTTACCTAATTTCGCTTAAATTACAACTAATCTTTGGTCCCAAATCCCAATTAAGATTAAATTGAAACTAACCCTCAAATTTGCAATCAAGCCTCAATTTACAAAACCCTTTACCTATTCAACTCCTTGAGAGTACAGTACAGATAAACAATGATATTGAACTCACCAGATCCACAGACCCCACAAAAAGTATCCCTATGGTGATGAATAGAAGCTGGATTTGAGAAAGGTCAAATGCAAACCAAGCTGCAACGCCTCCCAAAGCAAGAGCAATTTGGAGATTTCTCTCAATTGAACCCAAAGTTAGATCAACAGGCGCCAGAAATGAGGATGTATCTATCCCATTTAACTTCAACTCATCCAATGTATATAGCCTTTGCGGCACCTAAATTCCCGAAAATGAATCACCAAATAGAACCAATCTCCAGTTTATAAACTATTTTCAAACAGGGATAGCAAATTTGAGTACTAACCATAAAAAAAAATTCCATGTGATACCCATTTTGACCTCAATTTTAGGTTCGCTGGTTCAATTTTTGTACTAACCATCAACATTCTATTCAACCCAATTTGCTACCAAATCACACATCAATTTTTCTTTTGAATCTCAATTTTGCATGTGCTACCCATTTTGACCTCAATTTTAGGTTCGCTGGTACAATTTTCTATTCAACCAAATTTCCTATCAAATCATGCTTCAATTTTTCTTTCGAATCTCAATTTTTTTGCATGTGCTCCCCATTTTGACCTCAATTTTAGGTTCGCTGGTTCAATTTTTTTACTAACCATCAACATTCTATTCAACCCAATTTCCTATCAAATCACGCTTCAGTATTCTTTCAATTTTTTCCCTGTTCTACCCATTTTAACCTCAATTTTAGGTTCACTGGTTCAATTTATCAGTAAAATAGACACAGCTGGTACAATACTGGTACAGCACCTGTCTAGCAGCACCAAAGCACTGGAGGCCTCCAGTCTGTCCCTGCAAACTCCGAACAAGAGAGAGCGCCGCCTTGTCATCTCCTCGCCTCAGCTCCTCATCAAGTTGCGCGAGCTTTCGCAACCGCAAGGCCTCGTTTTCTGAGAATGCGCTTTCAGTCTCTCTAGAATTGACAGCTCTGACAGTAAAAGATCTGAAACGAGTAGTAAAGAATGGTGAATTGGTGCAGTAACAAGTCGCTGCTGCTGCTGCTGCTACGACCATTTCCTTTGGAGCAACAGAGAGGGAAGAAGAGAGAATAGATGGAAGGAAAGAGATCCAAGTGTTTCTCTTTTATTCACTGGATAATTAGAGTCACTGACATGTGGGCTCCAATCGGACTCTGTTTTGTGGGGCCCACCCGTCATGGAGTGGTGAATTGGAACGACAGAAAAGAAGAGAGAATATCAGAATAGGTGGAAGGAAAGGGATTCAAGTGATAACTGGGGTGAGTGACATGTGGGTTCCATGGGACTCTATTTAAAGAATCTGACTAATGTTCTGTGGGGGCCACTTGACAGTGAATGGTGGCTTCAACTGCATCATGGAATTGGTACCAGAGGATACGAATTTGGAATGGGATAACAAATATTTTTATGTTCTGTTTGGAATATAAAAAGCTGATAAGAGTATAAATTTCCTTTAAAATATTAATAGTTACAATAAATAATATTCTTTTATATATTAAGCGTGAAATTTTATTCAAAAGTAAATAAGAATAACAGTGTATTAAGCATGATTTTTTTTTTTAATAAAAAAGAAAAAAAGTACACAATTGTAGAAGATAACACTTTATGGTTGGAGAGGAATCACAACTAAGCTTCATTATTAATGGCATCATTCTTTTCTTGAAATCAAACAAAATAAAACATCTTTTATACACAAAAATATATGCTTTTATTAAAAGTTGTAATAAATAGTATTCTTTTATATATAAAAAAAACAAATATAGTAATATCTAGCTAGTTAAATCAAATCAATGACGATAAATAGAGCCTGTCTTTACAGGTCTTCATATGTTGAATATTTATATAATTCTTTCATTATCAACACCATTAAAGTTCTTTTTAATATAACTAACCAAACAATCATTCAATCATTGATCTTCAATGCTATTTCTTGATTTGTTATTTCATTGAAATAAACAATGTGTTTTTTTTTTCTTTTTCCACTGAGTATTGGAGAAAGTTCAACTAATTCCCTTTGGTAATTCTCCAATTGATTTTCTAAAATAGTAAGCTCTCATTGGTTGAAATTTGAGGAATAGAATTGAGCAAGTTTAAGCAACTTGTCTTTGTTAAATGATGAAACAGATCATTAGAGTTCTAAAATGACATAAACATAAGATTTTCGGTAGTTGTTCCGTGAATCTTTCATTAAGTTCTTCTAATTGCAATCAATAACCGTGTAAAATATTTCAACACGATAGTAATGCAAATTAGTTATGTTTGTTGGTCAACGTCGTGATATACTGGATGCATATCCTCCATATTTGAAATTTCAATACATGTTTCTCACAAAATGCACGCACTTCTTGAAATAACAATCCAATTCACTATGCCGCATTTTTATCGAGATTTAGCAATCCCCACTAAAACACATATCATTAACCACATCTTAATTATTTGGTCCGTACTATGACTTTGTATTCATGTTTTGAAATTCAAACGGTCGATTTTAACCGCTCAACATAATACTTTATTCTCATATATTTGTAGAGCAAATTTTATATTTTTAAATTTTTTACTATTTTTTAGATAGATAAAGATCACTTGATCTAAAGATTCCGAACCACTCGAAGTTAGTGATTTTCGACCAAACTAACTAAATAAATAAAATATAAAAATGTAAAATATAGTCACCAGGTATATTTTTTTTGTATCATGTTGAGCGGTTCTGATCAACAGTTTGAACTTTGAAAACAGAGATATGGTGCTATAGTAGGAACTGATTTATGTTATGCATAGTACCATAGTCTATCTGTTGTTTTTAATACTTGTGTATTTATGTAAAATTAAGGTGTCACACGTGTTTAATTGATTAAAAATTAAAAATCTAAATAATAAATAAAATAGTTAAATACTTTTTCCTTAACATTAGTGGTTTTCAAAGTTTGACTGAAGTAAATTGAGTTTTTTTTTTTTCAAAATGTATAATAGGTTTTGCAATCAATAAAATAACTAAAATCTGAATTGTCCTCGTTCAATCAATTAATATTTTTATTTTCTAATACTATAAAAAAAATTGGCTGACATCAAATTAACACCATTAATAGGTGGTTAGAACTTAGAAGGAAAGATGTGGGGCCCTCTGTTGACTAGCTATTAAATGTAAAGTCAACGAAGCAAATCTTGGCCAGGTGGTATAGTATTATTGGTCTCAAGCTACGCAAATGGGTCCCCACTATTTAACAGAGCAGGTTTACCGTCGTATAGCGCACGGACTATAGATTTAAATAAGATTACTGCGCTGCATGAAGCTAAAACTACTCTGTTAAACTCTTGACACCTTTCCAAGTTCAAACGTGCGTCCACTGCTAAAGTGCTAAGTGCCAACGACTCGTCTCAAATCTGTGGCGGTCTAATCCGTCAGACAAAGTTTCGTACACTGCTATTTATTGTCCGTCCGATCCATGTAAAGATTCGTGCTAATTACTATTAAATTAGCTTGATCAAGTTAGCACGAATTTGATGTCAATCTAACGGTTGAACCCCGGTAACACTGAAATTGGTCCGACACCCATCGGACCACTCCCCACTCTGTCGGATGCACATTCGTTTCTTCTTCTTTTTTCCTCTTTTCTCCGCTTTTCTCTTCATGGTCAATATTTCTCCATTTCTCTAAAAAAAGAGAAGGGAAAAGAAAAGAAAAGAACTTTGAGCTCATTTTTCGCGCTTAGTCGCGCAAAAAAAGAAAAAAAGAAAAGATTGTAAAGAGGAGAAGAAAATTTCTCGATTGTTTGTTAATCAATCAATCGATAGTATGAAGAGTAGGAATAGTAGTAATGAAAGAAAAGTAACGATTAGATGGATTGCAATTCTGTGTATATGTAGCTTTTGCCTTGGGATGATTTTCACCGAGAGGTTAGTATCTATCTTTTTTCTTTTATTCCACATTTTTTTTGTTTTTTATCGTTTTTATATAATTATTTATGATTTGATCAGATATCTTACAAACCCATTTTTTTTAAAAATCTTTTAATTAGATATCATGAACTTAACTTTTAATTGTTTTGAATGCATATTTTTGTTTGGTTCAGATAGTAATAATTTTTTTTTTATTAAATGTAACTAAATTGAGCATCAACTCTGTGTGCACTTATAAATGTGCAATTGATTCAAAGAAAAGAGACATGAATGATCTGACATTCTGGTAAAGACATCAGTTGACTGGCATTGAATCTGGAAAGACTCAACTCTAATTGATTTGTTCTCAGGGTTTGGCCTTTACCGGATTCAGATAATGATCTAATTTTAGAGAAAAAGAAGCATCAAGAGCTGGAGATTATAACTGAAAATCACGCTACAAAAAGGGTCGGTACTATTCAATTATTGTATGGATATCCTAATTATAACAGTATGAGTATATAAGGGTATTTATGTTATACTGGACAAAATTGAGAAGGTAAGATACCTAAGAAGATTATTAAGAAAGGAGAGATTAAACTGGTAATATCTGATACCTGTATCTGGTATGGCCTCATACCAGACCAAGGGAATATGGTAGCAAAATTCAAAAAGTAATTAATTCTGTATCTAATATTTCCATTTAAAAGAAAAATAAAAAAAACAAAAAAGTTGGTTCTGATTTGGTATTATGTAATGGTACTAGATCATGATAGAGATCAAAATCAAGTAGAACAGTTATCAGATGTGTCTTCTCATGGAACCTAAATTTTTGTTTTCTCTTGAAGCAATAGTTGTAAGATATATCAGAAATTGGACAGCTGTTTTGAATTTCATTTTGAATTTGAATATTTCAGAAACATGGGATCAGTACAGGTATCATGAGAGAGGTTGCCAAAACTCATGATGCAATCCAGTAAGTGATTTATAACACACTGATTTACTGTTTGATTATCCAAACTTGACAAAATATTAAAATATTAGTTTCAATTGCACAGCTAGTTTTGAATTCAGGCCTTCTCATCTGGAATGTATTAAATTTATCATTTTCAAAATTTAGGGTTGTATTTACAGTAGGCGACTTATGGATAAATATTAATTTATGAACTTAGGCCGGATTGCAGAAATCAAGTTTAGTTTTGAATTGAAAGGCTAATTTTTTCTGTTGTCAGATCATTGGATAAGAGTATATCGACTTTGCAAATGGAGTTAGCTGCCAAAAGAAGCAATGAAGAGTTACTGACAAGTGATTCTCCTGCAACAACACTTACTGGTAAAAATAAGGCTAAGGCTTTTATTGTGATCGGCATTAACACAGCCTTTAGTAGTAGGAAGAGACGGGACTCAATAAGAGAGACTTGGATGCCTCAAGGTTAGATACTTTTACTCTTATTGTTATTGGCTTGCTTATATATTTTTCAGAAATTTTACATTACTGCCCCTGAAATTCCCTGAAAGCTTTCTCACATGGCTGGGTGAAGGTTATTTTCTATGAACAATTTCATACCCCTAGCAAGTTGCACAAGTTAATTTTTTTCCCAAAATACCCTTACAACCCTGTAAGAGCATAGGTGTATCTTGCTGGTTCTTCCCTTTTCTCTTTCACTCTATTTCTTATTTTTTTTCACATAATATTAGGTCTTTTTCTAACTCTTGTAAAATATCATAAAGATATATTTGAATTGAATTATAGGTGAAAAGCTTGAACGGCTAGAAGCGGAAGGAATTGTTGTTCGATTTATGATTGGCCACAGGTATAACATTTCATGTCTTGCTGGTGTGTTATGTTTATTATTTATGATACAATGAGAAAAAAAATTACCCATTGTCACCATCTCAATTCTGAAAGTATGCTACTGCAACTGGTACCATAACCTGGGGTAAAATTTTTAACAGAGCAGTTTTGGCTTTATGCAGCGCGCAAATCATATGCAACACAGTTTTGATTCTATTGTCCGTGCACTGCATGAAGCCAAAACTGTTCTATTAAAATCTCTACCCATAACCTGACTGTCTAAATAATACCTGTTCTTTGCAGGTTTGTCTAAATTCTGATCATTTTGTCTTTAATATTTCTTTTCTTTTGGCATTTTCTGTTTAAAAGAGCTTTGTGCAATTATTTAAGAATAACACAAATTCAAAATTAAGACCTTGCCCAAAATGAGTAAAATAAAATTATCACAAACTTCTTCATAATTGATAAGCTAGTTTATATATATTATTATACTGTTGCAAATTCAGAATTCTATTATTCTGCATTTTACTTGTCTTTATGTGAGACGAAAAACAACAAAATCAAATGAAAAATTGTCAAAAGATCCTTTGGCTTTTTATGAATTGCAGAAAGTTATTATAGTGTTGTAAATTTCAAGTTGAGCAATTCTTCCCAAAAGGAAAATGATTACTCACTCAAAATGGAAGTTCTCTAATATTGTGCATCATTAACCTACGAAGTATGGACTCTGAATAATAATTTTGCTTGTTTTGTCTCTGGAATCTAGTGCTACATCGAACAGCATCTTAGATAAGGCCATAGATTCCGAAGATGAACTGCATCATGACTTCCTTAGGCTGGTAATAAATTCAGTCTCCTTCAAATTTTCCATGCATTACAAATTAGTTGAAATTTCCCAATTTAGTAGTGATATTTTCCAATTTGTAGGATCATGTGGAGGGATATCACGAGTTGTCATCGAAAACAAAGACATTTTTTGCTACAGCTGTTGAGATGTGGGATGCAGATTTTTATGTGAAGGTGGATGATGATATTCATGTTAATTTAGGTGCATATTCTTCAAACTTTTTTAAATTAATTTATTCGAAGTCCTTTAAACTAGCAGTTAAAATTGGTTGGTTTTCGTTTTTATGTAATTTATTGTGATTTAATTCATTGAACAACTCTGCATGATGACTTGACATGTTCTGATAATTGACATTTAGGCATGCTTGCAACAACTCTGTCGAGGCATAAGAAGAAACCGAGAACCTACATTGGTTGCATGAAATCAGGCCCTGTGCTTTCCAACAAGTAAAATTTGACCTGTCCATTATATAACTTCAATTGTTTTTTCTTTTTTTGATTTATAATTTTATTAACCAAGAAAAGAGATCTATGTGCAAGACATCAGTCTTGGTTTTAACAAATAATATTGGAGTTGTGCAATCAGCTTTTATTAGTTTTCTTTCAAATGTTTATTTAAAATATCAATCAAGCTAGGGAAACCTATTTGACGAAAATGACCTTTTTTTATTTTAAGTGCGGTGTTACATCCTGCTATATGGAGAATGTTAATCTCAACTTATTGGTTTGAAAATAAACCTAAATAATATAAAAGAAGCAAACATTCAATAGAAAATTGATGAACTTTTGTGCTGTACCGGTAGAGGATTCTGACGACTGGTATTGGTGCCTATGCAATCTTAGAATGTTATGTTGGCAGCTGAATTTTTTTTTTTTTGTTGTAGGAATGTAAAGTACCACGAGCCAGAATATTGGAAATTTGGCGAAGACGGTAATAAATATTTTCGGCATGCCACTGGCCAGATATATGCCATCTCTAGAGATCTTGCCACCTTTATTTCAATAAATCAGTAAGTCCCTAAAAGTATATATATATACATATATTCAGGGGCAACATGTTTGTATCAGCACCACTTGTACAGTACTGTTTTGTTGTAATGGAGCTTACTGTGACTACTTTCAAGTTGAAAAGAGATATGGAAATAATATATATATATAGAGTAGAACTAGGGTGCTCCTAAGCTCACCAAGCCCTTCCGTGAGCGCGACTCTAAAACCTATCAAATTGACTTCAAACGACATTTCCAAACCGTTAGATGTTCAATCTATATTAAAATGTGCTTGGAGACCAAATTTTACATTTTTTGGAATTTTTTTACTATTTATTAAGATGGTTTGAAAATCGCTGTTTTTATTAAAATTCTGCACCATTGGAAAACAGCGATTTTCAAACCATCTTAATAAATAGTAAAAAAATTCCAAAAAATGTAAAATTTGGTCTCCAAGCACATTTTAATATAGATTGAACATCTAACGGTTTGGAAATGTCGTTTGATGTCAATTCGATAGGTTTTAGAGTCGCGCTCACGAAGGGCTTGGTGAGCTTAGGAGCACCCTAGTTCTACTCTATATATATATACCAACATTGCGTAACAATACCAGTATGACTGTGTTGTACCAGTACTGGTAGTATGGTAGTGACACCAGTGTTATAGCTGCATACCTAATGGTGCGAAATTAATCAGCCAAGCAAGAAGACAGAAAGTGACATTTTTTCTAATTTTATTTTATCAGGCCAATATTGCACAAATATGCAAATGAGGATGTATCACTCGGTGCATGGTTTATCGGTTTAGATGTTGAACATATTGATGAGAGAAATATGTGCTGTGGAACTCCTCCAGGTAAATCTCTTTCTCTCATCAAATGGTGGAGTTCTTAGGTGAGTGAGGCTACGTTAATATGCATAGCGCATATCAGTCTGTACTATGGATCAATATCTCTAGTTTTTTAAAGTCCAAACAATTGATCTGAACCATTCAACATGATCTCCTTATGAACATGTGCTTGTAGATCAAATTTTACTTTTTTTAGAATTTTTTCACTATTTTTTTAGATAGGTAGATTGAATGGTCTAGAATGTGAGGCTACGGTACTATACATAGTGCATATCGGTCCGTACTATGGATCAATATCTTCATTTTTAAAGTCCAAACAATCGATCTGAACCGTTCAAAACCGTTCAACATGATCTCCATATGAGCATGTGCTTGTAGATCAAATTTTACATTTTTAGTATTATCTTACTATTATTCTAGATAGGTAGAAAATTACTCGATCTAAACATTCTAGACCATTCAAAAGTAGTGATTTTCTACCTATCTAGAAAATAGTAGAAAAATTCTAAAAAATTTGAAATTTAGATTGCAAGTACATTTTTATATGGAAATCATTGTTAGCCGATTCAGATCGGCTATTTGGACTTTGAAACCAAAAATATTGATCCGTAGCACGGCCCAATTTGTGCTATGCATAGTACCGTAGCCTTACTCATTCTTAGGTTATGTATAATGTATTCTACTGGTACAATAACAATATAAAAAAAATAAAAAATCGGTACCACTGGATGCGGGTTGTGGTCGATAATTGTAAACCGCTACCAATAAGACGATATTAAACACTTGTAAACTTTGCTTGGTTATAGATTGTGAATGGAAGGCGCAAGCTGGAAATGTGTGCATCGCCTCATTTGATTGGACTTGTAGTGGCATTTGCAAATCAGTGGAGAAATTGAAGGATATACACAGAGTGTGTGGTGAAGGAGAGAGCGCTGTTTGGAGTGCTCTAATATAGTTCCTCTTCTTGCATCATTTTTTAGAGAAAGGCACCCCCAATTTTTTTAATTTTTATTTTGCACACAACACAGCCCATATGATTTTTTTTTTCTTTGATAATATTGCACATGAATTTTGTAGTCTCTTATAAAAAACATTAGAGCTATTGGATGTATGATATAAATTGATGATGTTTACCAGTTTATTTTTAGTTTTACATTAAGGTGCTTAATAGATCCATCTGATTGAACATGGGCAGAGAAAATGAGGTGCTCTGTTGCAAAATCAAATGTTGTTTGAAACATAAATATTGTATTTAGTTCCAAATTCTTTTCTAGAATTGTTTGTTTGTTACACATGCATGAAACAAAAACCATTTTGGGTGTAAGTTCATGCTATAGCAATTTTTTCATTCTTTTTAATTTGTATTAATCCCCTGATTAAACATTTTTAAATCAGGTTATGTACATATTTATGAAGAGATGACAGTTCACATGTATCTCACCAGATTGGAAAGCAAATTATTAATTTAAAATAAATTGAGACAGATCATTTTACTCTTCTCTTACTGGAATAACATTTCTAAATTTTGAATCTAGATTTTTGGTTGGATTTACTGTTTGTTCCTACAAGAAGAAGCACTGAAAGCCGTGTAGTAAAAGATGGTATCTATATAAACAAGTATTAACATGTAAATAATAATACATGCACTAACTTGATATATTATGTGTTAATTAGTATGTGTAATATTATAACATTTAATTTAATAAAGATTTGGTTTGTTGGATTATTTTGTTTTTAATTATCAAATGAGAACCGCAAACATAAATTAATTAAATTATCTTAATTCATTTTGGAACTAAATGAAACCAACTACATAAAAAATAAAACAAACCGTTTTAAATACCCACAATAACACAAAATAAAATGCACCATTAGAACACTCATAACCACTAGTTTAAGGGATCTCATCTAAGTTGATGAGTCGAAATATACTGCTTGTAGGAAGCTAAGACAATATTCCAGAAAAAAAAATAATATATATATATGAGGAGGGATCAAGTTACAACAAAGTTACAACAACTATTTTTTTCATTTTCAAAGTCCAAATCGTCGATCCAAACTGTTCAACATCATTATCTAAATAAAATGTGTTTGCAGATCAAATTTTACATTTTTTTTAATTTTTTTACTATTTATTAAGATAGTTACAAAATTCAATGGTCTGAATATGACTATTTTTTGTAAAATATTTAATAAATAGTAAAAAATTTTAAAAAATGTAAAATTTGATCTGCAAGTACTTTTTATTGTGGAGATTATGTTGAACGGTTTGGATCGACGATTTGGACTTTGAAAATGAAAAAAATAGTTGTTGTAACTTTATTGTAACTCAAATTTGTTGTAACTTGATCCCTCCTCTATATATATATATATATATATATATATATATATATATATATATAGCATGAACTATATATTAGGGGAAACCAGAAATTAATATGTAGTTTCTCTTTAGTGATCGCATCTAACTTGATAGCCATCTCCACAGTCATGTGGTTTTGCCAATCCCCTACTACAGCTTTTCTGAAGAAGTAATCATTTTGTACATCACCAATTCCTCCATTTTTGTTGACATTGAGATCTTTAAGTTCATTAAAGCTACAAAACTCGACGATCTCTTCTACTAGACCATTTTTTATCTCCTCATCATCTGAGAATGAACATCCAATGAACTTTGCTAGCCTCATCACACAGTCGACCGGATCCATCATCATCTCCTTATATTTACGGAAATATATCTGCTGTTATTCCGATCTCAACCGTTCAAATTTTTTCAAGCAAGAATCTCAATGAAGAAGTTTTTCGTTACACGAATCTCAATGAAAATCAATGGTTGAGATCAGAATATTACGTTCCTGTTATTCCTTTGGAATAACAGCATATTTGTTTCCTATATTTACGCCTAGTGTACGCGCCAACAATCAGTCCCAACAAGCAGATTAGGGTTCAGAAGTTGGGTAATTTTCTATTTTTCTAAGTTGTGGTTTAGTTAGCCCAGAGATAAATTTAGAATTTTCGTAAGGGGACAAGAAAATAGCAAATTATATTCAATTAGCTAATCGGATATTAGATAAAAAAATTGCTTTAACTTATAATTTTCTTGTATTCCTCATGTAATTCTAATATATTAGCAAAAGCAAGTACACATATTAAAGATGAAGATACACAAGAAATTTTCACCTCTATCATAAATCCATTATTAATTTTACTCTTGCAACTAGCGTGAGATATGTGCATTATTAATTAAACAAGCAAAACAATTAGCAATTATCAAGCCAGATATAGAGGATCCCGAACCCGGCCATAGTTAGGAACTTTAGTGTAATTTGGTGTAAACAAATGGATTATTCTTTATTCCAATGGATACATTAATTTGTAACCATATATATAGAAAAGTGACAAGTTGCTAGCTAGGTCATCAATCTACTTTTTTGAATGAATCCACATATATATATTCATTTCATTTTTAATCTTTCTTATTGACATGGGATCATTGATTATTAATTTTAATCTTACTTATTGACAAATGGATTATTCTTTGAGAAGGGATCAAGTTACAACAATTTTGAGTTACAACAAAGTTACAACAACGATTTTCTACATTTTGAAATTCTAACTCGTTGATCAACACCGTTCAACACAATCTCCACAATAAAATATGCTTAAGATCAATTTTACATTTTTTTGAATTTTTTTACTAGTTATTAAGTATTTTACAAAACCTAGTCAAATTTTCAGACCATTGAATTTTGTACCCATCTTAATAAATAGTCAAGAAAATTCAAAAAAATGTAAAATTTGTCTGGAAGCACATTTTATTGTGGAGATCATGTTGAACGGTTTGGATCGACGATTTGAAATTACAAAATGTTAAAAATCGTCGTTGTAACTTTGTTGTAACTCAAAATTGTTGTAACTTAGATCCCTCCTCTTATTCTTTATTCCATTGATGGATACATTAATTTGTAACCATATAGAAAAGAGACAAGTTGCTAGCTAGGTCATCAATCTACTTCTTTCAATGAATCCACATATATTCATTTCATTTTTAATCTTTCTTATTGACATGGGATCATAATTAATTTTTCTCGTGCAATTTGATTTAAAATACTGATTGGTACCACTTAGACATATTTGCCAAAAGCAGAAACTTGAAATTCCCGTTAGCCTTCAATTATATAATTTAATTTTTTTTTTTAACTACTGAATTTAAGCAATGTTTTTTAATGAATAATTAAATTTCAAATTAATGTAAATTTAATGCACATCCTATCTAAATAGTAGAAAATACATTCATAATTTTTAATTATATTTTTACACTAGACAATATTTTTGAAGACTCACCAGTATTAATTTTATGGTAAATATATAACTCTCTTACAAAACATTTTATAAAAATATAAAGAATATAAAATTAAGCAGGCAATATATAAATAGTTTGATATAAAAATTCTTATTTGAAATTTTTACGTCATTTTTCCTGTTATTTAAAACATACTTTAATATTTTTCCAAAAATGAAACATTCTGCAGCCTTTTATGTAAAGCCCTTTTGACTATTTATACTATGAGCCTACCTATGTCGTCATAGTTTTATAATTGTTTTTTAATTATCAAAATAAAGTTTGTTTGGTTTGAATTAATTACTATATATATTTTACCATTGGGGATGGACATGCAAAAAACGTTCCAAACTTTATCAACTGATCAGGTCATATTAAATGTCAAATGTACAAAAATATATGAAAACAACCAACCAATCAATCTCAAATGGAGGCAATATTTTGTTTAGTTAATAATTGTTTTGTTTGCTAGCTGAAGGCTCTGTACAGATACATGATACTGTTAGAGATTTTCAAAAATCGATGATAAAATTAAAATTACAAAATATTAACGTACTATATATGCTATAAGAATCTGGAGGTATTTATGAAGATAAAAAAATTATTATTGTCGATAATAAACTGACCAAAATTACTATTTTTGAAAACATCACTATATCGACATGAGTATCCACGAAAAAACAAACGAAATGAAAAAAAAATGACATTACACCATCCCCAATTCTTTTCCTATACAAGCGAGAAAGAAACGAGAAAGAGATAAAAAAGAACTAGGAAGTGGAGCATACCTGAAGCGGCCTACATTGTAGGTAATCGAGATGAAGGGAAAGAAATCGCAAAAGAAAGCAGTGGGTGTTCAGTATTCTCTTTCAGGATGGATCTGCACTTAGTCTAGGAGGTGTTAAGTCACCTAATAATTTTGAAATTTTCAATTATGTAGGTTGAAATTTAATTGAATTGAATTTTTTCAAAATTTTTATATACTTGAGTCCCCCTCATGAATTATTAGAATTGTGCTTATAGTCTGATGGTTAAGACTTTATTTTGTGTTTGAGAGTTTTTGAGTTCAAATTTCACTAACTACAAATTAATAATTATGAATTTTAAGTACTTTCAATCCTCACTATCTAAATTTTCTAATTCCGCCCGTCCCCTTCTTAACACTGCTTAAGCTTCTTAGACTTCTTAAAAGCTTAAGCCATCATAACATCTAGTTAGTGAGGATTCACTTTTGCTCCTTTCATCTGAATTCACAAACTTTAAGGCCGCATTGTTCTAATTCTTCAGACACCATTTTCTCTTGAATTAAACCTCCTTAGCACCGTTTTTATCTCTTCAGCACATTTTCTTAATTCGGTTCTACAAATAAGTACTTCTTAGCCCTATTTAGTGCCGAAAACCCTTGCAAAGATTAAGAGAAGGAATTATTTCTCGGTTTTTAAGTAATTACTATTTATCTTTTTTTAGAACTTAGCAGAGGCGGCTGCTAAAGTAATTACTATTTATCAATATTAATTATTTTGTAAAAACAAAATTATAGTTACACATCGAGTGATAATTACCAAAAGCATGCGACACTTGAAAAAAAAAGCGGTATCGTTGGAGCTGAGCGGAGCTAAAAATGCAGTATTGTCGGAACTTGGAGCGTAAAGTATCTACTCTCATCTCGATCGGAGCGCAGCGGTGAGCAAATCTATTCGTCGGAGTGTGGCAGCGGTTGAAGAAGAGCAGATCCAGTCATAGAGAGATAGAGATTAGGATAATAGAGTAATTAAAATTGTATATAATAAGGATTAGAGGATTATATTAGTTTAGAAGATTTTGTGAGAATAAGAGAGAAGATTTAAGAATTTGAGTATTTTGTGCAACACATTTGATATGTTTGTGCGCTATATGGCCAAAGCCCATGTACAATTCGGCCTGCCCTAATCTCATCTTGGAAATCTGAACAATAGAAGGCCCGAAATCATTGTTTGTGCATTTGTATGTGTGTGAAATCTTATCCAATATTAGATGTTGTTTATATAATTCATGCACAATATATATTGAATAATGCTATATTTTGAGAAAGCAAATGAACAATGCAGATTGAGAAATGACTTTAAAACAAGGAGCTGACACAGCATCTGACCATAATGAGACAAAATTAAACTCATGTGCATGTCTACGATCAATATATTTTGGAATTTGTTTTTTCCTCATTTATCACTGGCCATGGCTCAGTGCAAAATGCTCCGTGCCTGCTCATATGACTTGGGATTGGTCAAATAAATTCAATTCAATAGTTGGGGGCAACCCCTATTGAATTTGACTATTCATGTCTCTCAATTAATTCTAGGGTAAGAAAAAATAAAATTCAGGGGGAGAAAATGGAAATGAATTATTGTGAAGGCAACACCAGTCCAATCCAACTCAAGTTTAATTAGTAGAAAATTTTTAGATGGGTCATGAAATCAATTTTACCAAGTTGATTAGGAAATATATAGAAGAGTCAAGTATATACATCAAGTTAACTTTGCTGGATTGGTTATGAATTTTTAAGAATTATTAATATTTTAATGGAGTCTAGAGAACTCAATATCAAGTATTAAAAGGGTGTCATGGTCCTCATTTTATACCATTTATATCCAAGCAAAAAAATATAAAAAAAAAATAAACAAGCAAGCAAAAGAAGAGAGAAGTAAGAGAGAAATAAAGTGGAGAGTGTTTTTTTTGGGTTAATAGTACATAGCTAGCGTTGTAGTAGTTTCGAGGTGTAGATAATTATTAGTAGAGGTGTAATTTTGGTGGCTAGATAATTGAGAAGTAGTGTAACATTAATAAAAGAGATTTGTAAGCGTAATTTGATTGATAAATAAGAAATAGTTTTATAGTCTTAAACAAAAGAGATTTGTAAGTGTAACATTAATCAAAGAGATTTATAATTATATATAGGAAATTAGTTCAAACATGGTACGTACATTGAATAAAAGATCAATCGATCCTATACAATCTTTGGCAATTAGTATAATTTTCATAGTCTTAAACAAAAATATATAGGAAATTTATTTATGAATTACCGTACAGATCTTGAGAGATATTATTTAGCACACAGATTATATGTGACAAGCCATCGATGCGTGCAAGATGCAAGAACTCTCTTAGACTTGCCCTTGCAAGTGGCTTGTGAATTACAACCTAGATACAGTAATTTATTTGCTCTTCACTTGCAAACAACTAGAAGAGCTACAATGAAAATAATAACGCTCAAACAAAGACCTCATGTGCTATGGAATATTAGCATCTTGAGCCACTTTTAGTTATACATGCTGAAGCTTAGGCGGCGGGGCATGGGATACGCAAGACGGGGCGTAGAAATAGGAGATTCTTTCTACGAATGGTGACTCCGAACAACTCAGCCATATCCAATTTGTCCGGCTTCACCCCTTCAGGGAGCTCCCAATCAAAATGATATAACAAATTAGCCAAGCACAATTCCACATTTGCAATGCCGAACATTGTGCCGGGACATTGTCTTCGCCCGGCACCAAAGGGAATGTACTCGAGCTCAGTTCCCTTGTAATCAACTGCATGCAGCTTGAACCTCTCTGGCTTGAAAGCATCAGGGTCGTCCCAGTATTTTGGGTCTCTGCCCAATGCCCAACCATTTACTAGAAATTTTGTATTTTTTGGAATATCGTAGCCCAAAACAGTGCAGTCAGCTTGTGATAGCCGAGGAAGGAGTGGCACCGGGGTATGAAGACGTAAGGTCTCTCTGATTACATTTTGAATGTAGGGTAATTTGTGGACATCCTCGTCGGCTACCGTAGGCTTCCCTTTTAGAACAGATCGTACCTCCGCTATTGCCCTCTCCAGAGTGCTCGGGTGTCTCAGAAGCTCTGACATGGCCCAGTCTAAGGTGGTAGCAGAAGTCTCACCTCCGGCACCAAAAAGATCCTATATGTAGACCAAATGTGTATAAAACTCACAAATTATCACAAAAAATGTTCTTTAAGAAATATAAAAAAGAAAACTAAACGAAGATAAAAAAAGGTCCTTACCAATAGAACACCTTTGATGCTGTCTAACTCTAGAGGAGTAGGCACTCCCTCGCCTTGGTGCATCTTCAAGAGCACGTCGAGCAAATCCTCATCTTCGGTATCAGTAGCATCAGAAATTAGCATTCCTCTCCCTCTTCATCTTAATAATGTTGTCGAATAGGCCCCCAATTAGATCATTGCATCTCTTGGCCTCGTATGTGGCACCACTGAGTAATATCAGTGAGCGACCGTCTTGAAGGAAAAAGATCGGCCATGTTTGAGCCTGCCGCCAATCCCAATGATATCCCCCATGCACGCATAAACTCGGGGTGTTCCTTGTGCGTAGCACCAGTTATGGCTCTGACAGTTGTGTCACTGACAAAGTTGGTCATTAATTCACTGAGGTTGACAAGAGGTGATGTTTTTGTGGCAGCGGCAATGTTGCGAATGAGGTTCTTCACCTCTTCTTCTCGGAGGGATTGGTAAACCTGAATTCTCTTTGGGCCAAAGAGCTTGGTGATGCACACCTTGCGTGTCTGTCTCCAGTAGTCGCCGTATGGAGCAAAGATGATGTCTCTGCCTGCCCAGCTCAGCGTATGAACTGTGACACTGATAGGCCGGGTAGCAAAGGTAACGTCCTGTATATGAACCAAATTAGTACAAAAATACTTTTATTCACTATGTGCTGACATTTCTTATCTACAAATTAGTACATAACTTCTTTTCTAACTTTTCTACAATTTTTTTGTTTGCGCAATGTTCCCTAGTAGGAATATCTCAAATAGATATACATATATGCCACAAGGACATCTGTGTTAAATTTATTATATATTTATTAGGAAAAATATTATTGTTCCTACTATTATTTTCATTATTATTGTTTATCAAATGGTACTCAGAAATCTCCATTACTTACTCTATTTGGACTAAAAAAGCCAAACATAGTGATCCCCAGTCCCTTGACACTTACAATATGTCATGGAACAGTGTTCATTAGGACTGTTCAATCTTATATTATACTTACACTGATATCAGTATACCACTCAGGCGTCACTTTTGAACATAAAATAAATAATCATCACCTTTAGGAAGTTCAATATTTCGAGTTTTGGACAATCATAATTAGTCCAATTTTCAAATTTTACTGTCTTTAATAATCACCTTCACTGAACCAAGTTAATTTTCACTAAACACCTTTGTAAATTTTTAGTCCAATCATTTTTTTTCTTTCATAAACTACCAATCATATTTTATCTATGTTATCACCTGAGTTTTCATGATCTCCTTGGCAGCTTCCACGGACGAAGCAATGACGGTGGGAGTCTCCCCGAGTTTGAGTAGCATGAGTGGGCCATACTTCCTCAACATGTCACGTAAGGCCCGGTGCGGAAGTGCACCACCTATGATAAGGTGGTGCAGGCTTCCTACAATGGGAAGCTGCCATGGGCCAGGTGGCAGTCGTAAACTGTCGCTAGGCTTGGGAGGGAATGCTTTGGCTTTTAGAAATGAAAGAACAATGGCGAGGATGAATGCAAATGTGAGGAAATAGAAAGAGAGTAGCTCCATGTTTTGAGCTATTTGGCGAGGCTTTTGCTTGGTTTGATGGAAGAGACTGAGCGAGGCACAGTGCTTTATATAGAGTTTAACGCACACGCTGGTTTCTGTCGTTATATATGGTTCGACTTGTTATAATCACTTCGAGAGTATCGGACCTACTCACCAGATGGGTTCAATCACCATCGATTTGCTTTAAGATTCGTGCATAACACTTTAAAATTCGTGCACGTTTGATTCAATGTTCGTGTGCACAAATCTTAAATTAGATCGGACGGTCATCGTGCTCATTGAACCTAAAATAGGTCCGATGGACATCAGACCTACTCCGTTCATAGTTGATTATGACTTAGGTCTCCTAATTGAACAAATCTACTAGTAAACGTACATCACACCTCCCACAATTAAAACGAGACCTATATATATATATACTTCAATCATGCATCATATATTAAACTCCAAATCGGATTGTTACTAAATTGAATTATTGCTTTTAGTGATTATTGAATGTTTTGACATAGGTTATAGTATACTTCAATCATGCATCATAGGTTAAATGTTAATTAAATTACCCTGCTATTTAATTTTTACATAAAATTAGAAATTTGTCAATTAGTGTAAGATTAAAAGGCCATCAAATGAAAGGATTGAAATATAATTGTAACATATTAATTTCTCTGTGTTAGTTATTTTGTCAAATGAGCTCCAAGTTAACAATTTTTGTTCAACTCTTGTGTTTTTCCAGAAAATAGTAACTGGAGTATAATTAGTGTGTTCTTAAGTTCACCAAGTTTTTGGTAAGCTTGACTCTAAAATCTATCAGATTGACCATAAACGACGAACCCAAGCTGTTGAAACCAATTTATTTTACGAGTGACGATTTTATATTCAAAATTTATAAATATTCAAATTAATTTAGTATGAAGTCAAGTGCTAAAAATGATGAAAAATTGAATTAGAATTAATTTATAAAAAAATTTAACCGATTAACTTTATACTAAATTAATTCGAAAATTTATAAAAATTGCATGTAAACACATCAATTGTGAAATAAATTAGTTTCAACAGTTTGAAATCGTCGTTTGAAGTAAATCCCTAGTTTTTGAAGTTATGCTCACCTAGAGGGACGATGAGCTTAAGAACAACCTAGTTCTACTCGGGTCACTAGCATAGTAACAATATACGCGATAAATTCGCAAATAATTCGCATTTTATTTATTTTTTTACGTTCCAAACCGAACTCCGAATAAAATGCCAAAAAAGTATAATACGTTTTATTCCCGAATAAAATGCGAATCATGAATTATTCGCGAGAAAAACGCGGAAAAAACATGGAATTTTTTTTTTAAAGGTTTTTTTGGGGGCTTTTTTTTTGGGTTTTTTTTTCTTCCTTGTTGTACCGAATCATTCCGAATTATACCCGAATTACGAACTTTTGACCCCGCCGAACCGAATCCAATTACGAATTATTTCCCTCCCTCTAATCTGGGGGTCTGAAATTTGATCCACCGTTTTGAGAAAGAGCCACATTTATTTTAGCCAAATGAAGTACACATAATTCTCTATGAGACTTATTTTTTGCATACAGTCTTTCAAGCAACTCATGAGTATTTTTTTCCGAATAGAGGAAACCTCAAAATCAAGCACACCTAACATACTGTGTAACCAGGATATAAATTTATCTCAAAAGAACCCATAGCAGCAAGAACATCTAACAAAAAAATTCAATGAACACTACTAACAACTTCTTTTCAAAGTCAAATTAGAAAAAGACCCCTTGCTGCTTTTATATATAATTTTTGTATAAAATTTCATGGATACAAGTGATGTTATTTGACAATTAAAGAAAATTTTATTATATAAGTTTCTTTTAGCATTACAAAAATTATTGATTTAAGTTTATAATTTTTGTATAAAAAAAATCATAGTCTTATATATATAATTAAATTCTATTATTATGTATGTGAACGACATGTGCATTACTGCATTATTTTGAGTTTCTTTAATGATTTTCAGATATAAAATAAATAAATATTCTAATTTCGTCAGGAATATTTCTCTGAAAAATCGAATCAACTTCAATTAAAAATTTGCTCGCAATGAAAATGCATGTGACGCCCCCTAAGCTGACGTCAAAACATTTTGCACATAACGACAATTTAGACCACATATGTCGTTATAATTTAATTAAGGAATAAGCTTGCATGATTAAGTGAGCTAACCAATGTCTTGTTAATTTAAATTTAGATCCGTTTTACCAAGATATGCATGCTTGCTCACACTTGTCCACTCTTGTTATAATTTAAATTTGAGTAGGGTTAAAATGTATTATTGGTTATGTGTCTCAACCATCCTACATATCTATCTACGTTTTCAAAGTTCAAACAGTCAATTCGAATCCCTCAACATAAAAACCATATTAAAATGTGCTTACAAACCCAATTTATATTTGTTGGGAAAATTTTACTATTTTTTTAGATAGGTACAATATCACTATTTTTGAATGGTCCACAAACAGTGATTTTGCACCTATCTAGAAAAAGGATGAACCTTAGTCAATACAAACAAGGGATTCGTCGGATTTTTCAGTGTTAATGGTCCACAAACAGTGTTAAGGATGAAGTACCATATTAAAAAAAACATATTGCTGAATCACTCAAAAACTTTAACAGAGGACAGACAAGTGATTCGTCAGGTCGGTTATAGGTACATTCATTTTTTGTGCATTTCTGAGTATGTAGCAATATCCATTTGTAGTTGTTTCAAAACTAATTTTATTTGTAGATCTTTTGCTGGAGATGTGTTGGAAGCGACAAAAAATGTCGACGAAAAATCTCTCAATGTGCACGTTTCACTATCCTCCAGAAACTAAATTACCCACTATTCCCGTGTGCACGAAATTTGATGACTATCCTGACGATGTACAAAAAGAGGTCAAGGCCGAGTTTTTGGTGAGCAAATTAAAATTGGCAACCTACTGTTTCTCCTTTTAAGCTAACCAACGACTTTTTAATGATGCATGTTGAAGCACTTTCAATTTTCCTCAGGTGAAAACATGGATTTGGCATGGAAGACCTTCGCCAGCATAACCAACAAAGCTCTCCAAAACTAGCTTCAAAAGTGCAGAGACAAAGCAAAAGATAGGTATGGAGATAACATTATGGAGTGGAAGGATCGAGGGATGCCAAGCACATATGATTGGATAACAGCAGGTAACTAGCCCAAATTGTGTGACTATTGGTGCACCGAAGAGTTTGCTAGGCGGAGCGAGCGTAATCAACAAAATAGGGCCTCATATATAGAGGGTTCTTTTGCAACCATGGGCACAATGAACATGCTGGTTCACAAACAAAGATTCGTAAGATGTTTTATTTCATCAAAACAATTAATTTCAATTTCAATTTACTCGAACTAACTTTGATAATTTTATTTGTGTTGAAATGTTTATTCATAATAGGAGAATGAAAACCAGCGCGAGCCAAGGTGGTCCGACGAGCTGTTCACGCCGACACATATCAGCAAGAAGACTGGGCGATTCATATCCGCGAAGGCGAAAAAGGCACAGGTTATAGAATATAACAATCTTATATTAATATTCATTCTTTGTTGTACTTACTTTATTTTTATTTTATTTTATAAATTTTGCAGGAAGACTACGATCGGGATATGAGCGCAAAATATGGGCCTGATCGAGCCCTTTGGCCCGCTTTTGACGCAGACATCTGGTACGCCAACACAGACAATAATGCTCATGGCGATAACTATGGTCTCGGTGCTCTAGGTAAAATACACATACTCAAAATTGTAAATTTGTCTTTAAATTCTGTAACGTAATATTAATTATCTTCGATTTAATATTTCAGGCAAGACGAGTCGATGTATAGTCCAGGTGGTCGCAGATGTCTTCTTCGCAATCGCAATCGCAAGCGCAATCATATTCTTCGGTGCTGCCTCCTGTCAGGCAAGAAGACATAAATGCGATTTCAAGTCAGGTGTTGGGCGTGCTTCAACCACAGCTCAACCAATTCATGGAGGAGATGAAGCGTAGGATGGGACGTTCTTCATCTCATCAGGTACGAAATCTGATTTTTGGGTATGTTTCAATCCAATAAGAACACCAAGTATGACAAATCAATTAACGGAACAACAAACTCCGAAAAATTGTAAACCCTAAACAGTAAACCCTAACAATTTTAGTTATATTCTCACAGGGAGGTTCTAGCTCGCACCATCCCGATACTACGGATGACAGCGGGATGATTTAGGAGATGACTAGTTTTAGGATGCTTTGATTTGTATGTCATACTTTAGATATTTTATTTTTATGTCGTACTTTAGATATTTGATATTTGATGTTTATGTAGTATTTTACATATTTCTTGTTTATGTCGTTTTGTGAACTGCTTCATACGTACCAATTGAAATTGTTTTTGAATTCCTTTTAAATTGCTTGGTGCTTGGTACGTTTCATACCAGTATTTTATATTGTTGAATTGCTTGTGAATTGCCTGTGAATTGCTTGTGAATTGCTTGTGAATTGTATATTTCTCGAGAACGACCACGGTGAATTGTATATTTGCTTCTAAATTCCTTTTAAATTGCTTGGTGCTTGGTACGTTTTGTACCAATTGGGGAAAAGAAAAATAACAAAAAAAATATCAAAAAAAAAACACCCTTCTGCGAGGTGGTCATCAGCGACGGAGTAACTGCGTCGCTGATGTTCTGCGACCGATTTCGGTTATATGCGACCGGCATACCCTTCTGCGACCAGCGACAATACCTTCTGCGACCGATTCGGCATTACAAAAATTATTGATTTAAGTTCTAAAATTTATTTAAGTTTCTAATTTTTGTATAAAAAAAATCATAGTCTTATATATATAATTAAATTCTATTATTATGTATGTGAACGACATGTGCATTACTGCATTATTTTGAGTTTCTTTAATGATTTTCAGATATAAAATAAATAAATATTCTAATTTCGTCAGGAATATTTCTCTGAAAAATCGAATCAACTTCAATTAAAAATTTGCTCGCAATGAAAATGCATGTGACGCCCCCTAAGCTGACGTCAAAACATTTTGCACATAACGACAATTTAGACCACACATGTCGTTATAATTTAATTAAGGAATAAGCTTGCATGATTAAGTGAGCTAACCAATGTCTTGTTAATTTAAATTTAGATCCGTTTTACCAAGATATGCATGCTTGCTCACACTTATTCACTCTTGTTATAATTTAAATTCGAGTAGGGTTAAAATGCATTATTGGTTATGTGTCTCAACCATCCTACATATCTATCTACGTTTTCAAAGTTAAAACAGTCAATTCGAACTCCTCAACATAAAAATCATATTAAAATGTGCTTACAGATCCAATTTATATTTGTTGGAAAAAATTTACTATTTTTTTAGATATGTACAATATCACTATTTTTGAATGGTCAAAAGAGTAAAAAATTTCCAAAAATCTAAAATTTGGTCTCAAAGCATATTTTAATATGGAAATGATATTGAGCGATTCAGATCGACTGTTTGAACTTTAAAAACAGAAATAAAGATATATAATATAGTTGGTGCAAAATAAATGATACATTTTAATCCTACTCTTTAAATTTTCCATATTTGGCCAATCAATAAAGAAGGCATAATACCAATCATATTTTACCAATCAATAAAGAAGGGATAATACCAATTGTATATATTGATTGACTCTTATATGCCTGTTCACACTGTACACTATATTAATTGAGGATATGACAAAATAGCAGGTTTAATTAATAACAATTGATTCTGGCTTTTGTCTCCCTTACCTGCATCATATGAAACACATGCTTTACTTTGCAATAATGCATCTTATTAAACACCAAGTGCATCCCACATCATCATCTACTTTGCATCCCACATCATCATCCCACATCATCATCTACTTTGCAATAATTGATATACCAAAAATACTGATTATATATTTTTTTTTCATGACAAGCGAAGCATATCTATTAAAAACACAATAAATTTTGTTTCTTATTTGCTGTGAGATAAAAAGGTCATTAAACTAATTATGGATTGACATATGATTGTAATAGATTAATATTTGTGATCGAATGAACTCCACATTAACAATTGTTGTGCACCTCTTTTTTTTCTTTTTCTTTTTCTTTGTCTTTATTTTCTTTTAAAAGGAGAACAAAAGTAAACTTGGTAGATTAATTGTCATAAAATTCAGATTCTAAAATATTAGTGTGGAAGAGATATTGTCTGTGAAAACAGATATTATCCGTCCGTATTCTAATTCGTATTTGAATTTTTGCGGACTTGAATATTTGAATCCAATAATTTGCAGACAAGGATACAAATATATATATATATGATTTGTGTGAATACGGATATGATACAATTTTATTTTTGGAAGCTGATACCGATAAATATCCGTATTTGTATCTTTTAATTTTTCAAATATATGTTTGGTTTATAATCATATATATATATTTAGAAAGAAGAATATTTTTTTCTTAGTATCCTACTATCCTTTGATAAAAATATGGCTATTGGTGATTAATATTTGTTAACAAGATATATTATATAATGAAATAACAAATTTAACATTAGAAAAATTATATTGTCGCTAAAATAATCGAATATGCGAATTATTTCTGTATTTTTTATTTTTTATTTTTCTAATAAGAAAAATAATTTATTGAATACTTGACAATTTTGATATAATATTTTAATTAGCAATTTGAATTATATCTGTATCGTTTAGTATCCAATTTGTATTCATATATGTTTAATATTCCGTATCCGAATTATATTTAAATATCTGATCTGTATCAGTTAAATATTTAATCTGTACCCGTATGCAAATATATATATATATATATATATAGAGAGAGAGAGAGAGAGAGAGATTGGTTAATATCAAAACGTTTGTTCTTAGGCCATGGAACAAACATTTCGGTTTTTTTATTTTTTAAAGTCCAAAAAGTTGATTTAAACTGTTTAACATTCAATCTATAATAAAATATACTTGGAGACCAAATTTTACATTTTTGAATTTTATTTACCATTTATTAAGTTATTTTTAAAATCGTTTTTTCATTGATCCATAAATTTTTCACTATCTATTAAAATCAGCGATTTTAAGACTGACTTAATAAATAGTAAAAAAAATTCAAAAAATGTAAAATTTGGTCTCCAACACATTTTAATATAGAGATCACATATAACGGTTTGAATCGACCGTTTGAAATTTAAAAATAAAAAAATCAATTGGTTGCACTACAGCTCCAGAACAAACGTTTAAATATTATCCAACCTCTATATATATATATAAAGTCTGATTTGTATTTGATTCGTTTGCAGTATACCGATCTTTTGGGGTTATTAAAGATCGCAAAACCCCAAAACAATTTACGAACTAAAGATCCAAACAATAATATTATATAAGTATGAGACAGGGACGTGTCTTTATTATGTAGGCTTGCTGCGTTCTCGTGATATACAGTGACAAAAGTTCTTATGAAAATTATAAAAAATCAAATAGTTATTTTTATTTTATGTTGATTTGAGTACTGTACACCACAAATTATAAAAATTGGTGTTTATTTTGTTATAAGATAATAATAAAAAAATTTATGTTGATTTTATGTTGATTTTGTTATTTTTATTTTATGTTGATTTATTATGTTTATCTCTTTTTGGGTGCAAAAGTAGCCCGATCGATGCCGACATTTTTATTAATATCCAAAATTAATTACAAATTAATAAATATACCCAGCTCAGATGGGTTTTGTTAAAAATGTCCAGATCGGCCATTAAATGACCAGTTCCCATTTTAATTTAAAACCGGCTATTTAATGGCCGATTCCCAATTTTTTAATTCTTTTTTTAAATCTAATATTAAAAATTTAATTGTTTTTAATATTTGTTAGATTACTTCTTTTGATATATAATTAGCATATTTATACTAAAATACGCTAAATTACTTGAATTATGTTTAATTACGCTAAGTTACACTAAATTATGCTAAATTACACTCATTTATTTGAAATTATGTTAAATTCTTGCTCTTCATAGTGGCCGGTTGAGGAGAGGGACTGGGAGAGATGTTAGATTTCAGCATCGTGCTCTTCAGCATCATGTTAGATTTTAGCATCTTACAAAATGAAAGATACTCAATTTTAGGATGTTAGTTATTGTCAAATTAAATTCACTAGCCGCATGCGAACACTAAACTACGTTTTTTTTTAGTTACTAAGTTTTAACAATTTCACTAGTTCAGGTTGATCTAGTTGATTTAATGTGATTCTGGTTTTCTATCCTTCCTAATCATCAGTAATTTTGATGCAACTTCTGACTTTTTACTATGCTGCATACGACACTGTCACTAGCCGCATACGGGTCGTTGTGTGTCTACCGATGATAAAAAACTTTAACTCAATTTTTGAGGCACTAAACGATATTTTTTGCCCCCGTCTCGTCTCAAGCTTTCCGAATTGGGGTCGTACGCGCAAATCCGAGTTTTCTAGCCAAAGTTATGGCAGTTTAAATTTAAAAAAAAAAAAACGATGCTTTCGTGCAAAAACACACCGATGGTTTATGCACGGCTTAACGACAGCAGAAGTGTATCGATGTTTCATTACAGAAACATCAGCGACGCACCGATGTTTTTTTAGCAGGCTAATAAAACATCGATGATGCACCGATACATGCAACCGATGTAACACACGCATCCAACGAAATGCATTTGTTTGATCTTGGCCAAACCGAGTGCAAAATTCAATCCGAGTTTCTTACGACTTTTTCTTCTAGACAACTATGCTATGCCCATCTTAAGAATATTTCTCTCTCTCCCAGTCCCTCTTTCTCTAAACAAAATAAAAAATTGGGAACCGTCCATTAAATGGCCGATTTAGAAATGGGAACCGGCCATTAATTTAATGGGTATATTTATTAATTTGTAATTAACTTTGGATATTAATAAAAATGTCGGCGATCGTGCAATTCAGGGGAAATTAACAAGGAATTGGACACTGCTCAATCCATGGTTGCCAATTATAAAAATCTGGATGAGATATTCAGCATTGTTCTCTTCTGAAATCGAATCAAGATTCGAATCAAGGGAGATGGAACTATTGTATATCATAGGTCTTTTGGTGGTGACAAATCAATCTTTGGTTGGTAAATCTTTTGGAGTGAGGCTACGGTGCTATGCGTAGCACGGATTGGTCCGTGTTACGGCTCAATATTTGAGTTTTTAAAAATCTAACGGTCGATTCAAACTGTTCAACATGATTACAAAATAAATATGTACTTGCAAACCAAATTTTACATTTTTTGAATTTTTTTTACTATTTTTTAGATAGATAGAAAATCACTGTTTTTGGATGGTCCAGAATTTTCAGATCAAGTGATTTTCTACCTATCGAAAAAAATAGTAAAAAAATTCGAAAAAATATAAAATTTGGTTTGCAAGTACATATTCATTTTATAATCATATTGAATGGTTCGGATCGACTGTTAGGATTTTGAAAACTCAAATATTAAGCCGTAACACGGACCAAACCGTGCTATGCATAGTACCGTAGCCTCACTCAATCTTTTGGTTGGTAAATCTTTGGTGGTGGCAAATTAAAGGATTGATTTCAAAAAATAATTCTCTTGTCTCCTCCCAATTATCACAAAGCTAGATGAAGTTCAAAATTTGTAATTCACTTCATCGAAGCACAATATTAATTATCCAACAATTTACTTGTACAATTTTTTTTTATGTTCTTAAATCTTCAATTTTGTAGAAAATTCAGAAATTGTTAAAACTTCAATTTGAATAAACTCAATATTTTCTTTTTAATATATTTATTTAAAATATCCGTTGTAATATTTATAAAATTTGAGAACTTATGGAAAATCCATTTTCGAATTACACTGAAAAAGAGAGAAATAATCTTTGGTCCCTTGCATGTTCTCTTTTTCTTAACTACTTATTTTCTGGTGTGAGACAGCCTCTGTCTCTCTGGATAAGTTTCCTCTCCATTACTGTAAAAGATTCCCTTCACTTTACGGTTTGAGATTAATTTTCAGCCGCTTTGAGATTCAGGCTAGCGCAGGGCAGTATTATTGGGATTTGAGATTCGTGCCAAGTTAAGAACAACGGTCCAGATTCAGTAATTGTAAAAGATTCTCTATTACGGTACCGGGGAGGATGTGAATTTCTCTCTCCCACTCTGGGTTTAAAAAAAAATGAAATCTTCATTTTGATTGGAATCACCACTTTGTTTTTATATAATATTGTATATTGCATTATCAATTCCATTGGTTTGAAAATCAAAATCAAAATCGAAATCGGTCAATTAATCGGGAAATTATAATCGGATGAATCGGACAGGAAACACAGAATTTTTTTTTTTTTGTAAAAGTTGTTTTGTATTAAAAAAGTAATTAGAAAAAAAAGTTGGTTAAAAGTTAATAAGCATTTTATCAGGGCCGCAATGACAAATCGCGGCTCCCAAGAATGGAGCGGTCATTTGTCATTACGGCCCTGGTAAATATAGAATTCTCCAAAATTTGTGGATTTTTTTTTTTGTTGAAAATGGTATTAAGAAAATGATGGTCTCACCGGTCAGAATCCTCCTTTAACTTTTACAATTATATTGACCTCTTCTCTAATGGATTGATCGATCAACTGTAAAAATACCATTTTATTCACCTCTTCTCTAATGGATTGGAAGTCAAGATTAGCCAGCCTATGTATTTTATTTGGAAGGTGATTCGTGCATGAAATCACCCATAAAGTTGAGGATAAATAGGCTGTTCATAACTTCGCAACCTCTGTGAAGATTTAAAAAAAAAAAAAGATGACTCTACAACTGATGATATTAAACATTAGTGCAAGCTATGCAACCACATTACTGATCATAACCATTACTGATGTTACTCCATAGTATCGGTTCTTATGTGAGGAACCGACAATGAAGTTAATTTATTTTATTTATGTAATTTTTAATGTAATCTTTAAATTTGCTAGTCATAAATATTAAATTAAATATAATAAAAAATCACAAAACAAAGTATCAAAATAACAAATTATCTCAAATTTAACCCTTTACAACAATTTTACTAACTAAAAAAGTTGGGGGATTTTACGTATACCCTGGAAAACATCAAAATTACGTATTTCCCCTTTAACCTTCGAAGTTACATATTTATCCCTTTAAACTTCCAAAACTCACAAATGGGTAAAATACTTATTTTATCCTTTATTAAATGAATAAAATGAGCATTTTATAAAGGATAAAGGGTATAATGGGTATCCAGTTTTGATTGGAAAATGAGTATTTGAAGTTTTGTGGGGTATACGTGAAATTCCCCCAAAAAAGTAAAATATACTAAATAAATACCAACGACTAGTTAATTCAACATATTTGACCAACAAGAAAAATTGATTATATACTTCAACTCAAACTTTGAGACTTCAAATATTTTTTCCGATAATGGAATGAGACTTTTCGAGTTAGATCTCTCTCCTAGCATTTTGAAATGGGATAATACACTTTATAAATTGGGGTTTCTATCACAACATTTTTTATATCATTTTCTAATATTATGTCGATTTTGTGCGATTCAGTGATATAAAAAAATATTATTTTCTAAAAAAAAAATTATCAGTGATTAGTGGTTGTTCTTTACCAGAACCAACATAATATTAGAAAATAATCCATAAGAAAAAGGAGAAGAATAACATAAAAACCCCATAGTATAGTTAAGTGTGATGGATATGTGGCCCAGGTCTTGGTGGGCTTACCACCTACCCCAACTAATTTATATGATGGATATGTTCACATAAGATCCCAGAAATAAATAGGAGGCTAAAGCTGCAGCCCATTCATTTAATGTAATTATAGAACCGACCGAGAGGTCCATTAATTTATTCTGTCCAACAAACCTGGGCCTCCATTTTTCCTTCTTCTCGGCTGTTGAAGTCTAAATAGAAATAAAACTTTTATGCGATTTAGCCTCTCTGGCTTGGTGATACTTTGTGAAAATATTAATTCAGAGCAATTTCTCGTCCAACATGTACTTGGTGAGATCATAGTGAGAACTTAATGGTTCGGAAAAGATTCAGTGGGATCAAAAATTCGTAATTCGGGATAAATTCTCACACGAGAGCAAAAACCAAAAAAAAAATTTCGCAAAAAATTCATGAAAAAATTGCGAATAATTCATGAAATTCGAAAAAGTTTGTAAAATTCTCGAATAATTCAGAAAACCGAGTAATACGCTGATTGATTCGCCAACAACTCAAATCCGAATTATTCACGAATAATTTGCAGATCTTGTTACTATGTGTGAGACAGGGACCCAACATAATATGTGAATAAGCCCTTCAATGAGATCCGGATCCAATATGAAGTTGAGCTCACAAAGGACTTGGTGAAAAATTGAATCAAAAACTGCAATTATAAAATGATATCATGCATGTGACCTCTAGGATAACGTTAGTTATGTACATTTTGAACAGAACACACCTGACAATTTTGACCACATGGGTCGTTATATTTTATAGAACTAAGATTGCATAATTTAGTGACAATTTGGGCCACATATATATCTCGTTATATTTATATAAGGATAGCATAATTTAAGTTATATATAAATAATCTTGATAACTGAACTGGACATCTGGACAATTTAGACCCATATCTCGTTATATTTTATACAAGGGGATAGCATAATTAAGTGAGATATAAATAATCCTGATAACTTAAATTTAAACCTTTTCTACCAAGAACATGCATGTTTGTTCACACTTGTGCACACTTGTTATAATTCAAGTTAAATATATATATTGGTTGACTTGTATATGATTGCTCACATTTTACACGTTTAGAGTGAAAAAAAAAACAGGCACTACAAAAGAAAAGAGGGTTGTTAACCATACACGGTATATCATATATGGAATCAAAACAATTCCAAATAAACAATATGTTAAGGGAAGAGGAACTTGCATGAAAATAAACTCCAATATAAACACGGTAATTTAAAATGCAATATCTGTGTACAAAAGAGACTTATATTTGTACACAGTTTTTTATCAAGAAATTGTCTATGATCTTAGCCGACCAGTCATGGTTTCTACAGAAAAAAACGTATATGATTATGCTCAATCTCCAAACACCATTTTGTATTTAACAACAGTGTACACTTCATTCGCGCTCTCTCAAACCAATCCTACTCAAAATTAATTTCTTGAAGGAAACAACCCTCGCTATGCACGCACGCCTCTTCACCTTCTCGTCTTCGGCCCAATTTTAGTCCTGTCTCTTCCTTTTCTCATTAAATTAATCCATGTATATCTTCATTTTCTCTCTCATTTTCTTCGTTTCACATTAAACCCTCTCACCGTAATAGAGAGATTTATCTCCCATTGACTCTGGGTACAACCATGATTTAGGTAACACAATAATGCCTGGAGTCAAAATGAGATTAATCTCGACCATATATGTGAATTGTTTGATTATTTGACAACTATGCAGATTATATCTTAAATTGATCGGCGTGAAGAAAGTAGATGACATGTCATTCAGAAAGATCATTAAATAGTTGAGTTTTGCCCTTGTTCGTATTGCCTTTGCAGTTATTTACACCATTTCATAATTAAAGGGGCCAAGGAGCCACAAATGCTAACTACGAAAAGGTTTTAGATAAATATTTAGTTGCTCACATTTCTGAATAACAACCCTCCTCTTCGTCTTTTCTCATCAATTCAATAACTAGCAAATTTTCATTTATGACATTGCATGTTTAATTGTTGTTGGTTAAACAATACATATAAAGCACGTGCATGCTTTCAGTCGTGTATGATAACAATTTACTGTTATAATATGCTTGTTGCCACATTACACGTTAGAGGAAACAAAAAAAAAAAAAAAAAAAGCATGGATGATAACAATTGATTATGACTTGACTCTCCCTAAACTCATCTATTAATTAATAAACAAACGTTCATCTCACCTCCCGCAAAATGTCAAATATACTTCTGTTAACAACAAAAAAAGCATGGATGATAACAATTGATTATGAGCCTCCCTAAACTCATCTATTAATAAACGTGCATCTCACCTCCCGCAAAATGTCAAATATACTTCTGTTAAGTAGGCATCATGTTAAACATCAATCGTATTGTCGTTACTGAGCAAGTAGAAACATCATTATCAAGTAATAAAAAGAATTAATGAATGAAAGCTAAATTTTAATTGCATGCAAATCAAGGACAGACTAATTAATTTATGTAGTAGAATTGAAACTATGTATAATGAGGAGGGTTCAAATATCTCATTTTTTTCATACGTCATCGTGTTTCATATTTTATATCATTGTTTTCAAAGTCCAAACTGTCGATCCGAACCGCTCAACATAATATCCATACTAAAATATGCTTGGAAACTAAATTTTATAATATTTGAAAAAAAAAAATATACTATTTTTTTAAATAGGTACAAAATCACTGTTTTCGAACGGTCATATTCATGTCAACCAGTGCTTTGATTGGTATTATATGGTATATGTCTTAATTAACATATATTATAACAAGTTTGAACAGTGTGAACAAACATGCATGTTCTTATATAAGAAATAATTAGTTATCAGACTTAATCATACAAGGTTAGTTCTCATACAAAATATAATACGCATGTGGTATAACTTGTCCAGATGTGACTTAATTATGCAAGATTATTAATTAGTCCATATATAAAATATAGCGGCTTAGTTGTTAGCACAGAGAGGAGAGAGAGGCTTAGTTGGTTTTCCAAAATTTGATGTGCAAGTAGAAGTAGAAGCTATGAAGCATGCATAGAGGAGATCAGGATGAGAGGATGAGATATGGATAGGGATCCAGTGGATGGATGAAGGCAGGGACCATGGATGGTTCAGAGACCAATGACAGGACATTTTCGTACTGTGCAAAATAGTTCTAGGAGGCACGTGATTTTTTTTCCTCCATAGAAAATATTGCAAGCGATCCTTTTGATTTTTCTCTTTATATAAAGTTGGCTGTTTCTATTGTCGCCTAGTTCTAATAATTAGCATAAAAACCTGGCTCTGTAAGCCCACCTTTAGTAATTTGCTCTGTCCAGATGTGGTCTAAATTGTGCAGTGTATTATGTTCAAAATGAAATATTGACGTCAGCTTTGGGGGGTGGGTTCGCAGGCATTTTCGTACAGAACAAATTTAATCCTTGGTCGCCACTTTTAATATATGGCAGAACTTGATTAGATTTTTCCGTGGAATATTCTTCACGAAATTAGAATATTTATTATTTTTCAATCTGAAAATCATTAATGAAAATCAATAGACTCAAAAGTTCACGTGACTCAGCCTAATATATTATATATGTATCTATATATATCTATATATAGAGATGGGCTATTGTGCTTTGCAAAGTAAATGGGGGGTTTACTCCGAGTCATATTTTCATTTTTGAAAATTCAAACAACCGATCCGAACCGTTCAACATGTTCTAAATATTGAAATGTGCTTGAAGACTAAATTTTACATTTTTTGGAATTTTTTTACTATTTATTAAGCCACTTTGAAAATCGCTGATCCACTGTGAACAGTAAAAAAACAGTAAAATTTTATGGACCACCGGATCAGCGATTTTCAAAGTGGCTTAATAAATAGTAAAAAAATTTCAAAAAATGTAAAATTTAGTCTGCAAGCACATTTCAATATTTAGAACATGTTGAACGGTTCGGATCGGTTGTTTGAATTTTCAAAAATAAAAATATGGTCCGAAGTAAACCCCCCCCCCCCCCATTTACTTTGCAAAACACAATAGCCCATCTCTGTCTCTCTATATATATAGATATATATAGGAGTTGGCTACAGTGCTCCATGTAGCATAGAGGGTCTCCGTGCAACGGCTCAATATTTGAGTTTTCAAAATTCTAACGGTCGATCCAAACCGTTCAACATGATCTCCATATGAATATGTACTTGCAAACCAAATTTTACATTTTTTAGAATTTTTTTACTATTTTTTTAGATAGGTAGAAAATCACTTGATCTGAAAATTCTGGACCATCCAAAAACAATGATTTTCTACCTATCTAAAAAAATAGTAAAAAAAATTGAAAAATGTAAAATTTGGTTTGCAAGTACATATTCATTTTATAATCATGTTGAACGGTTTTGATCGACCGTTAGGATTTTGAAAACTCAAATATTGAGCCGTAGCACAGACCTAATCCGTGCTACGCATAGTACTGTAGCCTCACTCTGTATATATATATATATATATATATATATATATAGTATATATATAGAGTACGGCTAACGCGCTTCCTCTAGTATATTAACAATATGCTTCCGGCCTTCAAAATCCATTGAATCGGCTTCAAACGACAAATCCAAACCATTCAAACCAATGTCCTTAACGAAAGCTTTGTTTCCATATAAAAAACTTTCATTTTTGAATTTATTTACCATCAAGTCAAGCGGTCAAAATATGAAGGATTTTGTGTGCATTTTAATGCCCTATTTTGCTCATTTTTTTGACCGCTTGACTTGATAGTAAATAAATTCGAAAATTAAAATATTTTATATAGAAACGAAGCTCTCGGTAAGGAGATTGGTTTGAAGCCTATTCGATAGATTTTAGAGACCAGAAGTATATTGTTGATATACTAGAGGAAACACGTTAGCGGTACTCTATATATATATATATATATATATATATATAGAGATAGGCTATGGTGAGTTGCGAAGTAATACGTCGTTTTACTTCACGTCATATTTTTATTTTGAAAATCCAAACACCCGATCCGAACCGTTCAACTTTTTCTAAATATTGAAATGTGCTTGGAAACTAAATTTTACATTTTTTGGAATTTGTTTACTATTTATTAAGCCACTTTGAAATTGCTGATCCACTGTGAACAGTAAAAAACAGTAAAATTTTCTGGACCACCGGATCAGCGATTTTCAAAGTGGCTTAATAAATAGTAAAAAAATTCCAAAAAATGTAAAATTTAGTCTCCAAGCACATTTCAATATTTAGAACATGTTGAGCGGTTCGGATCGAGTGTTTGGATTTTCAAAATGAAAATATGAGCGTGAAGTAAAAATGACATCTTACTTCACAACTCACCATAGCCCAGCTCTATATATATATATATATATATATATATATATAAAGGAAATTGATAATATGCTACGCGTAGCATAGAGGACTTCCGTGCTACGGTTCAATATTTGAGTTTTCAAAATCCTAACGGTCGATCCGAACCGTTCAACATGATCTCCATATGAATATGTACTTGCAAACCAAATTTTACATTTTTTTAGAATTTTTTTACTATTTTTTTAGATAGGTAGAAAATCACTTCATTTGAAAATTATGTACCATTCAGATCGAGTGATTTTCTACCTATCTAAAAAAATAGTAAAAAAATTCTAGAAAATGTAAAATTTGGTTTGCAAGTACATATTCATATGGAGATCATGTTGAACGGTTCGGATCGACTGTTAGAATTTTGAAAACTCAAATATTGAGCTGTTGTACAGAGGCCCTCTATGCTATGCATAGCATATTAGCAATTTCCTATATGTGTGTGTATATATATATATATATATAGAGTGGCTAAGGTCAAAGTGGTATGACCAAGGCCTTGGTGCTACCAATTAGTTTTTGCAATTTTGAAGTTCAAATAGTCGATTCAAACAGTTAGATGTTCAATCTATATTAAAATCTGCTTGGAGACCAAATTTTACATTTTTTGGAATTTTTTTACTATTTTTTAAGCCATTTTGAAAATAGCAGATCCGGATGAACAGTAAAAACAGTGCAACCAAATTCTGGATCATATGATCAGCAATTTTCAAAGTGGCTTAAAAAATAGTAAAAAAAATTCCAAAAAATGTAAAATTTGGTCTCCAAGCAGATTTTAATATAGAGATCACATCTAACGGTTTAGATCGACCGTTTGGACTTTGAAAATCTAAAAACGACTTGGTAGCACCAAAGGCCTTGGTCATACCACTTTGATCTTAGCCACTCTCTCTCTATATATATATATATATATAATGGCTCTTGCTTTAATCATGCATCACATTCATTATCTTCAATGTATTTGGAGACCAAACTTTATATTTTTTTAAACTATTAATTATATTTGTAAATAGGTACAAAATCACTATTTTCTTTTTTTGAAGGTTAGTGGCTTTAAGTGCCAACTAACAATTTCATTGATAAAAAAACGAACTTACAACGAGTCAAATGACTCTAAACCTAAATCCACTCTTTTATTCTCACAAAATCCTCTAAATTACTCTAAATAACTCTAATTTCACTTATATACACTCATAATTACCCTATTACCTTTCCCTATCGCTCTCTACGACCGGATCCGATTTTTCGCCAGCCGCCGCACTCCGACGACCGGATCTACTCACCCGCGCTCCGATCGAGATGGCGTAGAGACTCAACGCTCCGAACTCCGACGATACCGCTCTCTCGGCTCCGATCGGCTCCGGTTCCTCCCCTCTCTCTCATTTTTCTCTCCTCTCAAGGTAGAGACGAGAGAGAGAGGAGGCGCTTTGTCGAACGAGAAACCTAGAAGAAGTGACAGAGAGGGTTTCGCCTCGCGAGCAACCCTCAGCCGCCTCACCCCTGTCGCCTCACGAGCTAGGGTTTCGCCTCGCGAGCAACCCTCAGCCGCGTCAACCCTGTCGCTGCGAGCTGTGGTTTCGCCTCGCGAGCATCCCTCAGCCGCCTCGCGAGCAGCCCTCAGCCACCTCACCCCTGTCGCGAGCAGCCGCCTCAGCCCTCAGCCCCCTCACCCCTCGCGAGCAGCCGCCTCACCCCTCGCGAGCAGTCCTCACCCCTCGCGAGCAGCCCTGTCGCGAGCAGCCGCCTCACCCCTCGCGAGCAGCCCTTGCTGGGAATGGATTATATCTTAAAAAAAAAAAAAAAATCACTATTTTCAAACTACAAAGAAAATAATTGACAAACCCGACTCAATTCAAGACGATATGAAATTCGACATAATTAATATTATTCAAAGTGAAAACCTCAAGCAATCTGACCCAAACACGACCTATAACTCCGTCCATGATATCCGATCTAAGCACGATATGTATATGAACATGGGCAGAACTAGAAAATCTAATTAGGACGGCTGGAACATAAAATATATAATTAAAATTAATTTGTAGTTAGTGGAATTTGAACTCAAGAACTCTCAAGCACAAAATATAATTTTAACAACTAGCTACAATGTATTCACAAATCTAACACCCATTCAGAGAGTCTGAACTATATAAAAACTTGAAAAAGATTAAAAAATTAATTAAATTTTAACATACATGACTAAAAATTTCTAAAAAAAATTACTTTGCATAAGAACCCGTGCTAATGGCACACCGTATGGCACTCTTTGCTTGGCATTTTTTGAGTTATTTTAACCTATCCACTCACAACAACAAAGTAGGCATTTTTCGCGAGAGAGAAAACGCATTTATGACGGGACTCCGTCGCGAATAAAAAAAACACGTTTATGACGGTACTCCGTCACGAAAAGTCATTTTTTATCCTCGTGAAAAGTGCCAGTCTTTTGTAGTGACTGTATACGGGTTGTGATCAGAAAAAAAAATATTAGACTTTGACTAACGAACTTTTTTTAAAGCACCAATCAGTAGGAATTAACTCATGTGGTTCATACCAACCCAACATTAATTTTGTTTCCTTCTTTGTATAACTTGTACATTGTTACCACATCACTAGAAAAATTAATGAATTAATTATAATACTGCATGACTGTTCAACAAATCTATTTTTTTTTATTTCAACATCTGTCAATTTAAAAATAGGGTTGAAGGGTTGCTTATTTCTTGCCCTTAAACTCTATATAAGGCGCTGTGCCTTGCTCAGTCTCTTCCATCAATCCAAGCAAATTAAAAGCCTCACCAAATACAACAAAAATACTCCAGAAACAATGGAGCTTGTCACTTACTATTTCCTCACATTTGCATTCCTCCTCGCCATCTTTCTTTCATTTCTAAAAGCCAAAGCCTTCCCTGCCAAACCCAGTGACAATTTGCGACTGCCACCTGGCCCATGGCAGCTTCCCATTGTAGGAAGCCTGCACCACCTTATCATAGGTGGGGCACTGCCGCACCGGGCCTTACGTGACATGTCCAGGAAGTATGGCCCGCTCATGCTACTCAAACTCGGGGAGACTCCCACCGTCATTGCTTCGTCGGTCGAAGCTGCCAAGGAGGTCATGAAAACTCAGGTAATGAGAGACATAAGTACAGTAATTTAACAAGTGTAGGTAAAATATGATTGGACTTAAAACATAGAAAGTTGTTCTGTACTAAATTAATTGGTTCAGTAAAGGTGATGATTAAATGTAGTAAAATTAATAAAATGGTCCAAATATTGAACTTCATAAAGATGATGATATCAGTGCAACTAAAATATATATTGAACTGGCCTAGTGAACATTGTTACATTAATATTTTGTTATTGCTTCTAGTCTTATTGGAGCTGTAGATTTACGGGTTTTAACTTTTAATATATGGTATACAATTTTCTTCTAGTTTTATTGGAGCTGTAGATTTACAAGTGTTTGGCTTTTCAGAACAAATATTATATTGCTTCTAGTCTTATTGGACTGGGACCACTATGTTTGGCTTTTTTAGACCAACAGAGAGTAATGGAGCATTGCGCATACTAGGGAGAATAATATTTTTCCTTATTAAAATATAATAAATGATATTTTAAAACAGATGTCCTTGTTGAATAGATATATATATATATATATATATTTAAGATATTCCTACTAGGGAGCATTGCGCATACGAAAAACATGTAGACAAAAAGTTGCAATTAATAATTTTTAATTGCAATGTCAGTTAACCAAGTTACAAGTCCTGAAGAAATTCTCACTAGAAATAAAATTGTCAGCACACACTGAATATAAAAGTATTATGTACTAATTTAGTTGATATGCAGGACGTCACCTTTGCTACCCGGCCTATCAGTGTCACAGTTCATACGCTGAGCTGGGCAGGCAGAGACATCATCTTTGCTCCATACGGCGACTACTGGAGACAGACACGCAAGGTGTGCATCACCAAGCTCTTTGGCCCAAAGAGAATTCAGGTTTACCGATCCCTCCGAGAAGAAGAGGTGAAGAACCTCATTCGCAACATTGCCGCTGCCGCAAAAACATCACCTCTTGTCAACCTCAGTGAATTAATGACCAACTTTGTCAGTGACACAACTGTCAGAGCCATAACTGGTGCTACGCACAAGGAACACCCCGAGTTTATGCGTGCATGGGGGATATCATTGGGATTGGCAGCAGGCTCAAACATGGCCGATCTTTTTCCTTCAAGACGGTCGCTCACTGATATACTCAGTGGTGCCACATACGAGGCCAAGAGATGCAATGATATAATTGGGGGCCTTTTCGACAATATTATTAAGATGAAGAGGGAGAGGAATGCAATTTCTGATGCTACTGATACCGAAGATGAGGATTTGCTCGACGTGCTGTTGAAGATGCACCAAGGCGAGGGAGTGCCTACTCCTCTAGAGTTGGACAGCATCAAAGGTGTTCTATTGGTAAGGACCTTTTTTTTTATCTTTGTTTAGTTTTCTTTTTTTATTTCTTAAAGAACATTTTTTTTGTGATAATTTGTGAGTTTTATGCACATTTGGTCTACATATAGGATCTTTTTGGTGCCGGAGGTGAGACTTCTGCTACCACCTTAGACTGGGCCATGTCAGAGCTTCTGAGACACCCGAGCACTCTGGAGAGGGCAATAGCGGAGGTACGATCTGTTCTAAAAGGGAAGCCTACGGTAGCCGACGAGGATGTCCACAAATTACCCTACATTCAAAATGTAATCAGAGAGACCTTACGTCTTCATACCCCGGTGCCACTCCTTCCTCGGCTATCACAAGCTGACTGCACTGTTTTAGGCTACGATATTCCAAAAAATACAAAATTTCTAGTAAATGGTTGGGCATTGGGCAGAGACCCAAAATACTGGGACGACCCTGATGCTTTCAAGCCGGAGAGGTTCAAAGTGCATGTAGTTGATTACAAGGGAACCGAGCTCGAGTACATTCCCTTTGGTGCCGGGCGTCGACAATGTCCCGGCACAATGTTCGGCATCGCAAATGTGGAATTGTGCTTGGCTAATTTGTTATATCATTTTGATTGGGAGCTCCCTGAAGGGGTGAAGCCGGACAAATTGGATATGGCTGAGTTGTTCGGAGTCACCATTCGTAGAAAGAATCACCTGTTTCTACGCCCCGTCTTGCGTATCCCATGCCCCGCTGCCTAAGCTTCAGCATGTATAACTAAAAGTGGCTGAAGATGCTAATATTCCATAGCACATGAGCTCTTTGTTTGAGCGTTATTATTTTCATTGTAGCTCTTCTAGTTGTTTGCAAGTGAAGAGCAAATAAATTACTGTATCTGGGTTGTAATTAACAAGCCTCTTTCAAGAGCAAGTCTGAGAGAGTTCTTGCATCTTGCCTGCATAGATGGCTTTTCAGATATAGTTTGTGTGCTAAATAATTTCTCTCAGGATCTGTATGGTAAAAAATTAGCTATATATTTCTTCCTTTAAGACTGTAAAATTTTAAACGAGTTATAAAAGACAATGGGATTGCTCTAAATTTGCTTATTTTATATATTCAATACCATATATGAATTAATTTTGTATGAATTCTTTTGCCAAGTGGTTTATAGTTCAACTAGTCAAGCCATTAAATTATTTAATATTCACAAGAGATCTCAGTCGTGTTTCAAATCTGAAACCTTAATTTCACACAGAGCGAGCATTGTATTTATCACTAGACCAATTTTAAATGATTTTTAAAGACCTAAATTTTTAGGTCCCTCTGGTATCCATGACTATAGGTTTCAGCAAATATATAAGAAGAAGTCATTAAAATATACTTAAAACTTCAAAAAGTTATCAACTATTCCAATTTCAAATTTTCTATAAGATATGGTTCTATTTTTATGTTTGTCTTAAAAAAATTATTAAAATATACTTAATATTTAAAATAAAAAAATTATGTGTCACTTTTTTTGTCCCAGACTATTATTAATTATGCTGACTCAAACGCTGACGATGGATGTATGAGGAATTGCTCTGAGGCAACAACTGTGGAGAAGCTGACTGGCCCATGGCTCACTGCAGTCTTCAGATCTCACAAATTGCTCCTTAAACTTATCACATCTTACGTGATATGGCATTAATGTCATTTCTGCCTAGGGCTGTAAATGAGCCGAGTTTGAGCGAGTTACCTCCAACTCAAACTCAGCTCATTAAATAAATGAGCGAGTCAATTGGGATGGTAATAATGAGTTGTAGAGCTAACTCGAACTCAGCTCATTATCAACTCGAGTTGGCTCACAACTCGTTTATAACTCGTTTGACCAGTTAATTAATTATATACTACTAGTAAAAGAATTTATCAGTATCCAGCAATTTTTCATACAACAATAGTACATAAGCACCAACAATTTTTCATACAACAACTTAGTACATAAGCACCAGCAATTTTTCATACAGCAGCTTAACAAAAATAATTTTTGGGATTTATAATTGTGACCAATGCTATGTAACTCGAGTTATAAATGAGCGAGTTGGGGTAAGCTCAAACTCAGCTCATTTATTAAATGAGTCAGCCAACTCGAGTTGGAATTAACTCGAGTTGTAAATGAGCGAGTTAAAGCGAGCTGTAAATGAGCGAGTTACGAGTTTGAGCAATTTTGTCTAGCCCTATTTCTGCCTCTATATAATACTAATTTTAGAATCTATTAAATTGACTTCAAACAACAAATTTAAATTGTTCAAAGTAATTTTAGCAGTTATCTGTTTAGATGTAAAATTTATAATTTTTCGAATTTATTTAGTATCAAAATGCGGAAGTTTTTAAGTTAATTTTAATACATTTATTTTAAAATGTATTTGACTGTTTCACTAAATTGGTATTAAAATAATTCGATAAAATATAAATTTTGCATGTAAACACATCACGCATATAATAAATTAGTTAATTTGAACGGTTTAAATTTGTCGTTTGAAGTCTATTCAATAAATTTTAGAGTTATTGTCATACTAGCCGGACGGTGGGATTAATATCATAAATTCACTAGTTTGGGTCTAAGCCTACTGACTTAGCTAGAGACCGTTCTCCCTAACTATGTAGCTGATATGATCCATGGGATCGATCCACCAAATGGGAAATGACAACAAGCAGTAAGCCATGGGCCCACGGCCAGTAACATGTGCAGCAGATGTGCTGCATGTCTACACATACATGTGCAGTTTGAAACTTATCCTTGAGTCTATGGTACTATGCATAGCATGGATTGGTCTGTAATATGAATTAACATTTTTGTTTTCAAAATTATAACAGTCGATCCTAACCGTTCAATATGATTCCCATATGAATAATTACTTGTAGATCAAATTTTATATTTTTTAGAATTCTTTTACTATTTTTCAAAATAGGAGAAAAATCACTGTTTTTGGATGGTTCAGATTTTTCAGATCAAGTGATTGAAACCTATCTTCAAAAATAGTAATTTAAAAAAAAGTAATTTTAAAAATATATAAAATTAGAGCTGCAAATACATATTCATATGGGGATCCTATTGAACGGTTCAGATTGACCGTTAGAATTTTGAAAATGAAAACATTGTTCCATATTACGGACCAATCCGTACTGTGCTAGTACCATAGAATCACTCTTTTCGTTATATCACTTTTTTTTAGAGAAACAGTAAAAGTCTTAGTTTTTCCATCCATATTTCACACTAGCAACCTCCCATGAACAAAGTATTATATTTTACCACTAGACCAATATTTGGCTCTTCTATATAAGAGACATGTCAATTATTAAGAGCAATTACTGATCATATGGAGGGATATAGTCACAAACTGAAGCGGGATATATATAATTGTTACAAATAAAGAGTTTATGAACTTCCTCTTGATGCATTATTTTTTTTTTTCTATCAATGGTTTATTTGTTAAGATTATTGGTACCTAGAAATTAAGAATATATTTTAAATAATTGGTTACCTAGAATGATATATTTTACCGTTGGTTTCATTCTTAACATTTAGAAAAAGAAATTTATATATCATGTTTTAACAAATAAAGTTGCATTACCTAGAATGATATATTTTGCCGTTGATGAGTAATTTAGTAAAATATAATTAAGTTGCATTATAAATGTTAGTAATCTATTAATGATTTACTAACATTTAGAATTTTATTAAATTGATTGATAATGTTTTAGGCTTGGCTGTTAACATTGCTGGTTTAAAAAACTTAATTTTAGTTTTCTTCAAAAAATTATATATCATTAGGAAATAGGAAACAATTCTATCTTTAAAGATTGGCAATTTGATCATGTAAATACTTACAAGAACCTTCTTAATTTTTTTAACATTTTTTTCCAACATTATTCTTTAGTTTACAAATTTTAAACATTTAATATTTGTTCTGTTCTATTAATAAACTAACTTAAATTATGACAAAATTTGTTAGACGCGAATAAATGTGATTAACATAATCAAATGCGACCAAACATGACTCACACCATATTCAGTCACGACATAACCGATTGTGTTATGTAAGCATCAGTGGCGAAGCCAGGAATTTTGTTAGGCGTAAGCGAACATATATAGTTGTAAAAAAAATTCAACATAACAAATTTCAACATATATACTTGTAGTCTCATACCCATATCCAATACGTATCTTATTGCCGTATTGACCCGTATCGTGTTGAAAATTGTTGTATCGTTGTATCCCATATAATATCTGATTTGGTACCCGTACCCATATCCATACAACATAACCCATAAGCAGGGCATTGTTGATTACGACATAGTACGTGAATAAAATTACAATATATTAGTCATGACATAACATGAATTTAATTACATCACTAAATCCTATATCCTATCATGTGACATCTGATGACTTCTATTTGCATATTTTGATGATCATATTATGAAACCTAAAACAATTAAGGACAGGATGTTTTTCTTTGTCCAATGCTCAATTTTTTTCTTAAAAAGAAAAAAAAAAAAAAAACGAAGAGAGATTTTTTAAATTTGTTTTCCTTGTAAAGACGAAATTTTAATTACCTATTTTTGGAACGACAAAAATAAGACAGATTCCTATCTGTGTGTTGCATGACAGAAGATTTACTGGCAATGCCAGAATGTACATGCATGTGATGTACAGGTTCCGATTTGATTTGGATTGTAAAGATTGGACAGAACCCAAAAACAATTATATGTACCTTCCATCGCTGTATTTTTTATTTTTAGAAATTATATAAAAATAATATAGGATATAAGATAAATTGCATTCATATTTCTTACTTATAGAAGAAACTAAAAAATTCAGTTCATATAGAAATCCTAAAAAATTCAGTTCATCCAAAATCAGTAGTAAACCGTCCGATATGTGTTAAAATTTACACGGATGGTTTAGATTTATGGAGTCATTTAGAGTTATTAAGTTTTAAATATGTTGGCACGATTCTTAAAACAAATCAAACGGTAAGATCCGGCTTTGGATGAGATTCTGTCCATAATAGCTATGTACATAACATGAGTCAATATATATAAGATGATTTTCTTAATTTTTTTTATCATCATCGCAATCATTATTATTAATAATCGTAAAATTATCATCATCATAATCATCTTCTGAATTCTTAAAAACTGCTCTAGAAATCTATTTACTATTTAGGTTTTGTTTTCTTACATATTTTTTTTATTTTTAAAATATTGTTCCTTTGAAAATTTTCAAATAGAAAATGATATTTTGTACGGTCGAATATTCAGAGAAAAAGATAAAACATACTAAATTTTCGTATTATAAATTAATGCTAATGTTCCTAAGATATCAAGTATTTAAAAAAAAAACTGAACTTATCTTTTACACGTTTTTCAAGGTGATTTAATGATTGACATAGTTAGTTAGAATGGGGGATATTTAGAGGATTGGAGTTCGGGAGACAAAAGAATTACTCTATTTAATATTCTTCATTTTATTTTTGTAGAAAGATATATTCTTTCGTTGGATTGAATAAAGGAAGTACATAATTCAATTATCTCTAAAAAAGTACACGATTCAATATTCACAAAGAGAATTTAGGAATTAAGATTCACATAATTTTATTAATTTATCCTCTATCTTAATATTTTTCTTTTTGTCCTATTATACATTTCGAAAATAAATATCATTTTAAGAAGGTACTGTTGAAGTACGCTGACATTTCTAAACGCTACAGATCACTGATCCATTACAAACATCTTTAATGAGGATTCCTATAAGAGTTGACAATTGAAGCGAAAGGTGAGTTCAATGTGCAACCAGCTACATATTTGGCTTCTCCAGTGTAGCCACAAAAGAACTGAAACATTGCAATAAAGCACCTGATGACGACAAACTTTCTACAAGCGGTTATCCCACCCAATCGGGTACGGTGTTCAGTCTTAGCTGGAATCTCGCTAATTAATTCAACTCCATCCTGGCCGTCTATGACGGATATTTCTTTACATCGCACGGTGTAGAGCACTTCTACATGACACAAGTACCCCATGGGTAACACCTTCTTTAGAGAATCCTATCTGCTCTTGGAATTAAACTACGAATCGTTACGAAGACAATGAAATGTGGGTCCCACTACGTTATTCTTGTGCTCTTGATTGTAAAAATATTAAGGACAGGATGGTTTTCTTTGTCCAATGCTCAATTTTTTTCTTAAAAAGAAAAAGAAACGAAGAGACGGATTTTTTAAATTTGTTTTCCTTGTAAAAACGAAATTTTAATTACCTATTTTTGGAACGACAAAAATAAGACAGATGGTCCATCGCTGTATTTTTTATTTTTAGAAATTATATAAAAATAATATAGGATATAAGATAAATTGCATTCATATATATTTCTTACTTATAGAAGAACTAAAAAATTCAGTTCGATCATATAGAAATCCTAAAAAAATTCGGTTTCTTTAGAGACCATACTGTCCATTCCAGTATTTTTATTTTTAGAAATTATATAAAGATAATATAGGATATAAGATTACATCCATATTCGATACTATAGAAGAAACCCAAAAATTCAGATGAACCAAATAAATATCAATACCTGCTAAACCTAGATATAATCAATCTATGTTCGATATTATTTTTATACAATTTCTATAAATAAAAAAATTATGTGTCCCCACTTAACAATTTGGGAACTGGTCCAATAAAACTGAATGTCAGAAAAAATAATATAAGCCTGGGACTACCAACATGTGCTAAAAACAATTGATTTTAATTATTATAAAGTATGTGACTGGACACCTCTGTCGTGACATACAGTGACAAATTTTTTTCAAAAAAAAAAAAAAAAAAGACATATAGTGACAAATGTTTTTTAGTTTTGTAACATTATTACCTTAGTATTAATTTTTTTCTTAAAAAGAATCAAATATTTCCTTTTGTTTTACCTAGCTCCATGATCAAGTCGATCTTGTTCACCGGAAATATAAATATAAAACGTCGATGGAGTTTAAAGAATAACATAAATCAAAATATGTAACTTGTAAATGCATACAAGAAATTATCTAATAAGATAGCAAAACATTAATTAAGTGAACACAGTGCAAAGTATATGGATTCCCCTTGTGAGTTTCCTTACAGTAAAATCACATCCCTTATAATTTCTGACAATCAAACATGACCTTAGAGAGATTACTAAAAATAAGAAAATAAAGAGTCTTATATGATAATACTTTATGAACAAATGTATTTATATATGTATCATTTGAGGATATTTACAAATAGCTTAGTTTGCTTTTTTAAATATTAATATTTTGATATATTATTTATAGAGTGAGGCTACGGTGCTATGCATAGCACCAATTGGGTCCGTACTACGGCTCAAAATTTGACTTTTCAAAATCCTAACGGTTGATTCGAACCGTTCAACATGATTATAAAATGAATATGTACTTGCAAACCAAATTTTACATTTTTTCAAATTTTTTTACTATTTTTTTTAAAATCACTTGATCTGAACATTCTGGACCATCCAAAAACAGCCTATCTAAAATCAATAAATGAACTATTTCTTCAATTATAATAGTATTATATCTGAATCACAAATTTTAGACCTCGTTAATTTTTTTCTCGAATATCGAACTTTTTTATGCTTTAATTTTGAGTGGGGTTATGTTATTAGAAAAATCAATAAAAAGGTTTTAAAATTGAATAAAATATCACTACAGCAGCAGAATCCTTCTACGACCTACCAAATCGGTGACAGAAGGATAAGGCACCGGTCGCAGAAGGCCGAAATCAGTAGCAGAAGAGCCGGTCACAGTTGCTCCGTCGCTGATGCCTCCCCGCTGATGTCATCGGTCGCTGAAAGGTAAGACGCCGGTCGCAGATGACCCTATAGCGACCGATTATATCAGTCTCTGATGCTATATGCTAAAGTGACGGTTACCTTAATAAATTATATATAAAAAATGTTCCACTTTATACTCTTTCTTTACATAAAATGCCTAAAAGTGAGGAAAGAAATTAATTACAAATAATATAATACCACATGGAAAAAAAGTCAAATCTATTAGATACAACTCCACACCTTAAGAGTCCGGATCCTCTCAAGCAACTTAAAATTTGGATTTGAATCCGGACCGTCTTATTAGAATTCATACTAATTCAGTTCAAGATGGAATGCACACAAAGCCTCTTTAATAATCGTACAAAAGCAGATTAGACAGTCAGAATCCAAGCTTAGGTGATATGAATTCCACACCTACAAATAAGCTAGCCAGTTTTCACAAAGAGATCATAAGCTTAGGTCAAATTGATGAAAGAAGTTGCTGGTATTAAGTTGGAAATGACTTACAAATTAAATTTTGGAAAGAAGCCAAATTCCATAGATGGATGCTATGGACATGGTGCGACACAAATAAAGACATTATATGAAATTCATCATGAAAAGTTAAACTGTTGTGTTCTTTGGCAAATTTGTCTGGTTTCTACTTTTACTGACAAAGAACAAAGAAACACAGTGTCCCACTGTCCTTAGCACCAATCTGAGTGGTCCGTAGCTGTTGTACCAATAGAATTATTTGTGGGGTTACTTCAATAATGTAGAAAAATTATTAAACAAACTCTTGTTGCTACACACAGTACAGGTCATGATATGTTCCTACACTGACACTGAAATTGACAACACCAGCGATAAGATAAGAGATGGATAATATATTATGAGGTCCCAATGACATTTTTTTTGTTTATCTAATAATTAATAGAAAAACATATCTTTATCTGTTTTATTCATGTTAGTTGGAGAAAAGTTTACATCATCGAACTTACTTTTGTGTCTGATCAACACCAGAGTCATCCGATGTGTCTTAAGATTTGTGTACACAAATTTTAATGCGTATTGGACGGTTCCGAATCCATCAGACCTAAATATACATTTGATGCCTATCGGACATAAACTGTGGTCTAGTTGGAGAGAGGTAGATATTTATCAGATCGATTTATATGAATGAGTGAGGCTACGGTGCTATGCATAGCATGGATTGAGCCGTGCTAGGGCTCAATATTTGAGTTTTCAAAATTCTAACGGTCAATCCGAACCGTTCAACATGATTATAAAATAAATATGTACTTGCAAACCAAATTTTATATTTTTTCGAACTTTTTTACTATTTTTTTATTAGATAGATAAAAAATCACTGTTTTTGAATGGTTCAGAATTTTCAGATCAAGTTTTTGCATAGTACCGTAGCCTCACTCTATATGAATTAACTTTTTGCATAGTACCGTAGCCTCACTGTTTCACTTTCTTATGCATGCAAAAAGTGAAGTGAAGAGATCTACCTATCTAAAGATGCACGTTTTTGCATAGTACCGTAGCCTCGCTCTATATGAATTATTCAATTTTCCCATACTTCTCAACACGTGCATCTTGCTTTTTGCATGCATAAGAAAGTTAATCTCTTCACTTCACTTTGTGTGCTAGTTTAGATTAAATAAGGAAAAGGATGCAACAAAAAAATGCTCAAAATAATGCAATAAGTTAAATTAAATAATTGTTCACTAGTTTAATTAATATATATTTCTCAACATTGTCATAAACGGACCGGATGGCGATTAGGAATTGGTTAACTGTTCACTAGTCGGACCGATGAGTCAACCACTCTGATCACTGATTCTTTTTAATATTTATATATTTATGAGATGTAAGTAGAAAAGAAAATACGTGATACGTCGTGACGTGATGTGATCAATTTTTTTTTCACGTGATGTTACATGACGTGATCAAAATAGTGGCAGACGGTCATGTCACGTGTAGTCACAGCATGACCACACGTGACGTGATATGACGTGACGTAAATTAATCACGTGAGACGTTTTTTTTATATTTTAATTTAAATTATTGAAATTCAGAAAAAAGATATCAAAAAATATGAAAATTATAAAAATTGTAAAATAAGTAAATAATATTGCAAATTTTTCTTCATAAATGGCGGTTGGGTATCTGACATTATTTTAAAATTTCAAATTACAAATATTCATTAGACTATACTAGAGGAAATAAAACCAGTACTACATGAGTACCGATATCACTGAACCTACACCATAAGAGAAACATAGATACTCTATGCGTACAAAAAAAAAAACTGAATATTAACTAGAAAAAGCTGGATACTCTATTTTTCATACTGTGAAGTGACGTGACGTGATCACGTAACGTGACATGACTGGTTCGCGTGACGTGACGTGACGTGACGTGACGTGACGTGTAATTTTTGTTCGAATGCGGTCACGTCATACAAATGATCACGTCACGCGATACGCGAGTTACGTCACGTAATCGACTCACATAATGTGACGTGACGTGACATTCCGTGACATGACTGATCACAGCGTGACAATTTTCCTTCTCTAGATATAAGTGTTATTAAAAAAGTTGTCATATTTTGTGTAGTGAAAATTTTCACATAGTATTAAATAACGTAATTTTAAAAAGTAATTATAGATTATTTGAAATGCAAGAAATATATTATTTATGCTCAAAATATGTAGAAGTTTTTCTTAAAATTATCAAAATAAGACACTGCATGTAAGAACGTTTCTTTTACATTAAAAAGAGATTTTATAGTTTTATACATTATTATAATTGTACAACTACATAAAAATTCGTTACTTTTTGTAATCATACAAACTTCTGACAACCCATAAAATTTCAGCATTTCAATTGTTTTTTGTAATGTGATGCATATGTGATCATGTAAAAAAAGATAATTGTCCAAAACAATATGCTACATAACACAAAATAAATCACATAATTGTCCACAGAAAAGTATCTTCACATGCTACCACCTCAATCAAAGAAAATAAATCTGCTGCGATTCCGAGGTGGATCGCAGTATCCTGCGATCTCATATCAACTGTTGATTTTTTTCGAGATGCGTGCATGAAAATTTATTTTTAAGAACGTTTCTGAGATCCGCGCTCGGAAAAATTTGAACCGTTGATTTCGGAATTTTAGGATCCTGCGATCCACCTCGGAATTGCAGCAGATTCGGACTCCAAATCAAAAGAAGAAATAATGGGTTGGTTCAAAAGATGCTACCTTTTCACGAATTAAATAAACCGATTTTTTTTATTGATTCACCGGTTTTTTTTTTAATCTCTGTTTTATTTATTTTTGGGGTGTACAAATGCTTATTTGGTCCTTTATTTGAATCGAACCGGATGTAGTTCAGGGTCTGGATTTTTCTAGTATAACTGCTGGTTCAGTCCGGTTTTAATAACAGTGATATTCCCAAATGCTTAAGATAAATCAATATTACAAAAATCGGACCGAATTGTACCAAATCGAATAGTTCAACCGAAGTAAACCAGATCTGAATTTAATTCCGATTTTATTTGTTTAGAAGACTACTGTTTTTGTTATTAATTTTTGTACTTTCGATGCAATAAATGAGATAGAAAGTTGATGACAGCACGTGAACACAAGTTCATAGAAAAATGTATTTTGTTTCAAAGAATTACAAATAAAACCTCAAGCACGTGAACATAAGTTCATGGGAAAAATTATTTTGTTCTACAAATTTACAAATAAAATAATTAATTATGTATAGTACAAAAATATAGTTCTATTTTTATATATCTATATCTTTTGAAAATAATGATAGTTATTATTCTAGTACTAATTCTAATTTACGTAAATTTTTATAGAACGCCTCTATCTTTTATTAAAAAAATGTCATATTTTTTTCCCCTTCAAAAAGACACTTAGTCCGTTGTTAATAAATCAATTTTTTCATTTTATTTGGATGTTACAATTTAATTATATTAAGTTCAGTCTTATATTACATTAATGAATATGCATCAATATATTTTATAAAAAAAATATTTTTTATACTAATTTTCACACACACGTATTTAAATAAACCAGCAATTGAATTGTTTGATGATCTGGCGATCTGAACAGTAAACCAATGAATTAAAATTTTACTGAATCGAGAATAATTAAAAAAACTCTCAGAAACAATATATATATTTCATAAAAAATGCAAAATGGATATTTGATAAAAAAATGGAATATATAATAATTATTTTGTAAAAGTTGCATGCTTTAATCCAATGTCCATAACCAATACTAAAGTTAAAGCCCTTCAATGTGTACGTTCAATTTTGTTTCATAATTTGGGCTTTGCATTTAATTGAGCTATGTAGACCCTTGAAAGGCCCATTAGTATTGAAACACACTATTCTAAAATAAGTATATTTCCAAAAGTTTTGAGCGTTTGGGAACAATATAAACTCTTGTTTTAAAATAATAAATAAAATAAATAGATAGCATAAAAAGTTTAGGTGTCCTGACAAAACACACGATGTGGACTATGGTTTCGAGATGAGAGAAATGAAAGACTAAAATATATTGAATAAATTATCAATAAATAATTATAACAATTAATATAACTACAATGAGGCTATGGTACTATGTATAATGCAGATTAATTTGTTTCTATTATGGATCAATATCTTTGTTTTTAAAGTTTATTTGAACATTGCAACATGATATCAATATTGAAATGTAGTTCAGAATAAATTTTGTATTTTTTAGAATTTATTTACCTTTTTTTAGATAAGTAAAAAATCACTATTTTTGAATGCTCTAGAATTTTTAAATCAAGTTATTTACTACCAATTTAAAATGTGAAGTCAAGTAAAGTGGTAATGTAGATTTCTACTTCTAATGGTCTATAATTTTTAGATCATTCAAAAGTACTGATTTTCTACCTATCTAAATAAATAGTAAAACTTTCTAAAAAAAATAAAAATTGGAGATATGAATCCATAGTACGGACCAAAGTGTGTTATGCATAGTACCGTAGCCTCACTCATAATAGAAAATACTAAAAATAATTATTCTACTAAGAAAACTTTCACCGAACTAATTAATTTAAAATTCAGTCTCTAAATAGATTAGTTCTGTCTTCTATGCATGCTTGACAACAATGCCTCCTATTTCTGGAAAATTTTAAAATATGAAAGTTGTAGTTCATTTTGTAATTTTTCACTAATTTTTTTGCCACAAATTTTGCTAGTATTAAAAACATTACACGTAAAGTATTAACGTCTAATAAATGAAATAAATTTATTGTCGCTAGGGGCCGGGAAACTCACCTTAATGAATTCTATATTAAAAAGTGTTCCCCTTGATAATATTTCTTTTCATATAATGCCTAAAAAGTGAGGAAACAAATTAATTACCAAATATGCAAATTTCTTTCATATGGTACTAAAAATTGGAAAAAAAGATACTTATTAATAAACTAGAAAATGGTGTGCAAATAATATGGAGGAATTGGTGAGCTTATTGATTAAAAATTAATCAACATTAGCATTTTTATGAAAATAATGTTGAAAATTTAATAATCCTTAATATAATAGCACTTAGATAAAATTAAGTCGTATGTATTAGATACAACTCTAACACGCTTTCAAATAAGCTATCACGTTTTCAGGAAGAAATGACAAGCTTAGGTCAGATCGATTAGGTGAAATAATTAAGTTGCTCGTGTCAAGTTGCAAATTATTTACAAATTTAAATTCTGGAAGGAAACGAAGTTCGATAGATGGATGCTATAGAGATGTAACGACACAAATAACAACAGTATCTAATTCAGCATCAATGTTAAGAGTTATGTACATGCCTAAGGGTTTTTTCTCAAAAAAAAAAAAAAAGAGTTATGTACTTATGTATAGGGGTGTCAATGATACCCTTTCAATCATTTACCCTATCCGTACCGGATTCAATAAGACGGGTATGGGTAAGGTTTTTTTCACGTTAGCTTATTGGCTATTGGTATGGGTAAGGATTTTTTCATTAGCTAAACTGGTAAGGGTATAGGTAAAAGCTATTTTGTACCCTTACCCTATAGGGTAATTATCTAAAATAAAATTATATGATAATATTTGAGCAATAATTAGTGATAGTAAAAATTTATTTGCGTCATATTTCATATGATAATGTTTGAGCAATATTAGTGATGTACTTTTGTTATCAGTGTATATTTTTTGCTATAACAAATGTTAAGCATATTACTTTTATTTGCATGTTTTGTTATTTAATTAAATAACTAAATTTGTTTGAAGAGATATTCGTACTTTCAAATTTTATTGCTTTCTAAAAAAAAATAGTTGGAATTGATTACACTTTTTTTTATTAGTAATATGATTGCATATGTGTGAAATGAATGAGTTTTGATATTCTATTTGTATAATATAATAAAATTAATTATTAAATAAGATTCATTCATTATTCACCCGCTACTGTTTAGTTACCAGATAATTTTAACGGGTAAGAGTAGGATATTATAAGATCAATTCTTAATGGTTAAAGATAGGGTACGGGTAAGATGAATTTTTAGTGAGTATGAATATGAAAATACTTCCATCATATCCGTATCGTATCTATTGACACTCCTACTTATGTACTAAATATGGCAATTTTTGTGGTTTCTACTTTTATTGACAAAGATCAAACAAACATTGTCTGACTGTCGTTACCTACATTATGAGTGGTTAGTAAGTGCATGGAGAATATATTATCCAATAAATTTTCATGGATTGAAAAATCAGCAGAAATTTTGCCTATATAAAAGTTTAAATCGGTAGAATGCCTACCGATCCGAATCCAAACCAGCTCTTCTTTATTTTTTTTAATTTTCTCTAAATAAAATTTAAAAATTTAAAAAAATAGATTGAGTATTGTAAAATTTAGATATACTAGAAGAACTCCATCTATTTTTCTGAAAAAAATTTTATATTTTAATAGAGAAAATTTAAAAAAAAACAACTGGTTTGGATTGGTAGGAATTAGATAAATCCAAACTAATGCAAACTCTGAATCGATAGGATTCCACTACAAATATTTCTACTCATGAAAATTTGTTGATATTCTTTCTGTTTCTCTCTCTGCTTTTTTAATATTTTCTATAGACAAAAAGTTCTCAAGTGTATGAGTAGAATTATTTTGTTGGGTTACTTCAATAATGTAGCCATATTATTAAACCCACTTGTTGCTAAATTAGTTTGATCTGGTTTGTACTGTTCATCTTTTGTTGCTGACACTGGCAGTATTATATATCAGTTTATAATATAAAGGGAGATTCCAAATCAAATCTTGTTCGGACAAATACGTTCTCAATTGTATCACTAAAAGATTTGCATCAGGATGTGTTGAACTGATGATCTAATAATTAATAGAAAACACACTTTTTTGCTTCAAATATTTTTGAGAAAAGTGTAGGTCCAATAAGTTTTGGGTCTATTTTGGGTCCGATAAGTATCCGAGTTGTCTGATGCACTTTAAGATGTGCGTCACCCCGTTTTGAAATTAATGTGTACGACTTTGAAGTGCATAGGACGGCTCTGATACCCATCGAACTCAAAAGTAGGTCTAATGACTATCAGAGTGTGCAATCTCGCTCTGAGAGCATCTACAATGGTAATTGTTTTTAAATTGCTAATATGATGTGTCAATTGCTAATATAATTGTTGGGTTGTAGGCCAATTGCTAAAAAAGCAAATTTGCTTATAAAGCAAACGATTTCTTTTGACATGCTAATACTTTCTCTCTTTTCTATTGGCTCTAACTCCTTTGTTCTCTTTCCTATTGGTTCTGACTCAATTTCTGGGATGGAGGGGTTAATAAATTAAAATGAACTTAATTTTTAAATAGTGCTTTACAGCTGTTTTTAATTTTTTACAGATTGCTGGGTTGGAGATGCTCTGAGATTACTATGTACGAATTTTGAAGTGCATCGAACAGCTCTTATGTCTATCAAACTTAAAAGTAAGTCTAAAGACCCTTAGACCTTCTCTCTGAATATTTTTAGATTTCAGACAAAGGAAGCATACCCCACGCACGTGCTCTGTCTATTAGTATGTACGCTTGATTCCCTGTTAGATGGAGAGAGATTTGTTACTCTTAGATCTCTTTATATAAATTAATTAATTAGCCCATAGTCCCATACTTTTCTTAAACGGGTATCTTGCTTTTTGCATGCATACGAAAATTTAATCTCTGTGCACTTCACTGTGCGTTTAGATTAAAATAGGAAAATGAGGCAAAAAGTTCTCAAAATTATATTAAAACACTCGAAATGTTAATTATATATTTTCCCATAATGCTTAAGGTAAAACAGTTGGAAACTGTCAGAAATATATATACATATATATTTCACGAAAAATGCAAAAAAAATATTTAATCCAAACAAAAAATCACATGTATAAAATTAATTAGGGAGAATTGATAGATTTAATAAAATCGTAACGTGTTTTGTAATTAGAACACAAACAATTCAGAATTCATAAATTCAAAATAAAATAGCAAACATAATTTAAATCTTACAGTTTTGGAGTGACGACATCGTTAAGCAGAAGCGAAACTATCGATCTTCAACGGTTTTCCTTAGACGTGATGATGGAGACTTCAGGCGTTTTTCATTTACTTCTGTATTTATTTTTATGGATGAAGTTCTCAAGATGGGATGCGTTCAAATAAGAAAAGAAGTATTTAATAACTCTGAGGCAACTTTTGAGACCAGTATAATTTTTTAAATAGCAATCTGAATTTTTCCATAAAAAATTAGTTAATTACTCATGCCTTTTCGTTAATTATGTAAATGAAATTGGTGCACGATAATAACATAGGCCACATGATTAATTAAAAACTAATAAGAATTTTATGTATACCAGTCAAAAACTATGAAATTACGTATTTATCATTTTAAATTATGTAATTACGCAATTATCATCCTAAATTCTAATAACATGCTTATTTACCCAATATAATTTAAATATATATTAATTATGCCCAAATTCAAATTAGTTATGTTTAAAATTCTAAAAACTACAATTAATCAATGATTAATTAAACTGTTCCCATTTGTCATGTACTCTCTATGTCTCTTCATTTAGGCATGCTCTCAGTACCCTCTCTCTCTTCATTGCATATATGTATATCTAGTCGGAGCTCCCATCTAGGTCTTTCTTTCTCTCCCGACATGAGCTCCCTTCTAGGTTTTAATATATCTTTCTCTTTGTATTCCATAGCTAACAGTGATTGGATTGATGATAGAGAAGCGGAAGGCACAAACATTAAAGAGGATGGAGAGATGGGGAGAGGTTTCAGCGCTAAAGAGGGTGAAAGAGATGATGAGAGATTTTATCGTAGAAGGAAAAGAGTCGCGCTAAAAGATGACGACAACGATTATGTGTAGAAGGGGAAAAGGGAAGAGACTAATTAAGTGATTAAATATAATTTATATAATATTAAACATGATTAATCTTAATTATATATTAATTGAGTAAATATGTGAGTTTCTAGAATTAAGGTGATAAAATCGTAATTGTAGAATTTGAAATGATAAATAAGTAATTTCATAATTTTTGAGTGGTATATATGAAATTCTCCCAGTTAATTTTGTTAAAGTTATGGACTTTAAACCAATGCCCATAATAAATAATTAAAAAAGGTTCAGACCATGCTCAAAGGATCAAGTTTATTGAATTGGGCTCTGTAGCCCATGGAGAGGAAACATATTTATTTGAAGAGAAAAAAACTACACAATTCAGGTGTGCTAGATTACTAGTGCATATACATTACTACACTTGTGTCATATACAAAGATAATAGTAACTTAAAAACTGTAAAATCAAGGAAAATTAAAACTTAAAACTCACTGCTGATCGCATTGAGTAGGGATAAATGATAGCTTGCTTTTCTTGGTGTCATATATAATTTTGAAATTTTCTTGCTGCATGCTCCCTAAAATCGACATGCCGCCTGAGGAACCCATGACGGTTAAACAAAACAGGCCGGTATCAGAATCATGGATAAAATAATTATTCTCTGGCAGGGCGAGATCTGCTCCATCAAAATGTAGAATAAATTTCGGCAAAGCAAATGATGGCTTTGATCGCGATGCGAAGCATAAATCGAATCCGATGTCTTTTCCATCTGCTACTGGTAACCTCATTTGTGATATGAAATGCCTTTTCACAGCATTGTATCCTGTCTGTTCCAAGTAAGTGATTGATGTGCCAGAGTCTATTAACATACCACCAGTACCATTACTGTTTAAGGCAAATGTGGAACTAGGTATATCAAGTTTAGTAGTTCCAACAGTAATTCCTAATAGGGACAGGTAGTAATAGAAAGGGAATATTGGGTTCTTCAATAGCGGTGTTGTTTGTGCCGGCCCCTTCGCTACACTTGCATTGAGATAACTAAGTGTACCGAAGAGCATGGGGCTCTGCTTTTGTTTATCCAATGAAGCAAAACAATAGGAGAACGCCTTAAATTTTAATTGGGAAACTAGAGAATACTTACTCCTCCCAAGACCGACTAAACCGGAACTTTCAGCGAACCCATCACTGTTTAAGTTGCCACATCCGAAAGCAATATTGTTAAACTTTTTGGACCCTAAGGTAAAGGTTTCCGATGATAAGTTCCCGTGAGTGAAAGAACCGTCACCATATACATACTGATACTGACATGAAGCATTATTTAGGCCACATTTGTAATATGGTAGAGCCTTGCAAAGTTCTGCGGTACAAGGCAACCTTTTGTATGTTGAAGAAGTTGATGGGTCAAAAATTGGTGTAGGCTGAGAAAAGCACCGCCCACAAGGTTTGCACTGCGTCCAAATTAAATCACTTCCTGTGTCTATAATCGCTGGAAATGTCAAGCTCGGTGTCCCGATAGCTATATCCATCACATATTCACCGCTGCCTACATGGACATTAGTTTCGGCTGATGATTCATGTTTGGTGCTATGTCGTGGGGGATGGTGCGTTTTTCTCACCAAACGATTCATCCGTTTATGGCTACGATGAGTCATACGTTGCAAGAACTCCATCTTGGAGAAGTTTCCCTTTGAGTCTATATGACGTACGTGTATGCGGAGACCATCAATGGAACCTTTAGATGATTTGGCATGAGATAGAGATGCAAGGAGGACAAGAGTGATTATTGAAAGGATGTTTCGGAGAACTTTTGTTCTCACCATTTTGATGACGGAGAATTGCAGTGTACGGTAGAAGGTTTGAATTCAAAGGAGAAAGAAAGATAAATAGAATTGTAATTAAGGTGAAATAATGGTGTATTGGTCAACGCATTTCTTATTTTAGCTGGTAATTTAGTTGTAACATTTCCTATTGTTAGATACTGTCTACATTTACCACTGAAGACAACATAATGTTTGAGGTGTTCGCTTTTCGAGATTTGTCAAATAGCAGTTTATTTGTGTGATTGTAACTGTGTTGTAGGTTGCAAACTGTTTTTCTGCTTTGGCAAATGATTTTTAGGAATTAGGACAGATATGCCCCAACTATATCTATTCTACATACAAATCTAATTGACAAAATTATAAAGCTGCCATAATTTTCGAAGGGAATTCAACATGAATAGAAATCGCATACAATACATACAAAGAAATGTTGTGACATGTAGTAAGAAATTACAAAACAGGAATCAGTATAAAAATCTTACGATGCTACATAATACGTACATGTGTACGTCAATCATTCTGTCAAGCGATACATGCAACAGAGTCTCTCTCTCGATGTTTTTATTTTATTTTAAGAAAATGCCTTAGTAAAAGCTGCAAAGCATCTATTAACTAACGAAACATATTGTAAGTGAGTTAGAAAGTTGTAAATTCTGTATATTCCACTAATCAACGTTACATACCTATATAATGAAAGACTAATGACAAAATATGGAAAGTAATTAATACAAATATTCACACAGCTAATCCTAAATCAATACAGCTAACATTCTATCTTTAACACTCCTCCTCAAGTTGGAGCGTATATGTCTAACATGCCCAACTTGTTACATATAGTATTAATTGGAGTTTTGCGAAGAGGCTTGGTTAGAATATCAGCGAGCTGAAGATCTGTCCGAACGTGAATGAGTTGAATACATGGGGGACAAGAAGATGTTCCTATGACAAGATCTCGAATCAGATGACAATCCACCTCAATGTGCTTGGTCCGCTCATGGAAGACCTGATTCTTGGCGATATGCATGGCGGCTTGATTGTCACAGTGTAGCCTCATCAAACCATCATGGCGAACACCTAGTTCGCTGAGTAAACGTTTCGTCCAAACTAGCTCACAGGATGTGTTTGCCATTGCGCGGTATTCTGACTCCGCACTGGATCGAGATATAACTGTCTACTTCTTACTCTTCCAGGATATAAGGTTACCACCAAAGAAGACACAATATCCAGTAGTGGACCTTCGACTAGTAGGACAACCTGCCCAATCGGCATCAGTGAACGCTGCGATCCTACTATGTCCCTGATCAGAATATACGAGTCCTTTACCTGGAGATCCCTTAAGGTATCTAAGGATCCGAACAGCTGCGTCCCAGTGTGTAGTGTGTGGGGCTGACATGAATTGGCTCACTACACTCACTGGATAAGCAATGTCTGGTCGAGTAACTGTTAGATAATTTAGCTTCCCGACCAATCTCCGATATTTCTCAGGATCATGTAAAGGTGCTCCGTCATCAGGCATGAGCTTGGTCTCAGGGACCATCGGTGAGTCAACGGGTTTGCATCCAAGCAACCCGCATTCTGAAAGCATATCAAGGACATACTTTCTTTGACAAATAAGGATCTTACCAGGAGACCGTGATACCTCAATGCCAAGAAAGTACTTGAGTTTACCAAGATCTGTAATCTGGAATTGCTCCCTCAAAAACTTCTTCAATGCCGAGATCCCTTCGACATCATCACCAGTGATAATCAGATCATCGACATATGCAACTAGGATGATGGTCTTCTCCTTTAAGTGTCTATAAAAGACTGAGTGATCATTAGTACTCCTGGTCATGCCAAACTGACCAAGTGCTTGGGAGAGACGCCCAAACCAAGCTCGGGGAGATTGTTTCAGACCGTATAGAGACTTTCGTAAACGGCAGACTTTAGAATCCTCCTCCTGAACAACAAATCCAGGTGGCTGAGTCATATAAACCTCCTCCTCAAGAATGCCATTGAGAAATGCATTCTTGACATCTAATTGGTGCAGCGGCCAGCGGCGAATAGCAGCTAGAGACATGCAGATGCGAACAGAGGCCATCTTAGCAACGGGAGAAAATGTCTCATCATAATCAATGCCATAGGCCTGAGAGTACCCTTTTGCAACCAAGCGAGCTTTGAGTCGGTGTAGTGATCCATCAGGATGAACCTTGATCGTGAAGACCCACTTGCAACTGTAGGGCGCAGAAAGTTGCACAGCTGTTGGTATGGGAAGGTGTGTGCATGTGTGTTTAAATGTGTCGTGGTTCAATGCTCGCTGTTTGATTAAAGAAAACATCGAACTCGAAACATTCGTTTCTTTCTTCCTGCTATTCCTTTTGGTTCACCCTCGACAGACCTATAACTCGTGATCGGTCCATCGAGGGAGTTTAATGATTGTGGGGACGTTTAACTCCCAGCGGGCGCAAGCCCCCGCTGTTAATTACATCAGATGACCCTCCCAAGCCATACTGAATACCTCGTTCATTCCAGGATTTATGCCTATTTGTTGTGAATTGAATAAAAGGGCTAAAGGGGGAAACTCATGTACTTGGTTTTCGTGTTCTTCTTTGATTTATCATTGCTTTAGGTACTTAATTAATGTGCATGCATGAGGTGTAATGATTATCGTTAAAATACCTTTATTATTTATTTTTATTTATTTACAAAACATATTTGCGCTTGAGAAAAATGTATTTACACTTTATTTATATTTTTTTTTATTCAAGAGAAAGTAATTGAAATGTGAAGAAAAAGGGTATTTTCGTCATTTCAGGGTCTGGTTAACGTTTGTACATGTTCAATTTTGGTTTAGAAAGATAGAGGATTCAATTTGGGTTCGTTTGGAGGTGGTTTGAGTCGATTCGGACTTAAAATGAAGAAGTTATGGCCAAAAAGGACTTATTCGTAAACATTTATATTTTCTAGGGGCATATGTACAAAGCTGGAGGGGTGTGGGTTTGTAATTCGGGTTTTAGACAGGGTTTTACGTGAAATTTGGGCTTCTAAGGGTTTATTTGGAAGAGTTTTGTGCTGTCAGGGACCTTTTTGTAAACTTGTAGGGGGCTTCGCTGCAAATTTCAGAAAGTTAGAGGGGGTCTTTTGTAAAAAAAATGGAAAATTAATTTGTAATTTTATTTATTTTCTGGGCTTCAAGATTCGGTTTTTGGGGTTTTAAGAGGTGGGCTGAGCTTCAGGATTCGTGCTGCCCATTTGATGTGTGATCTGGACTTTAAAATCCGTGCTGTCATTCAAAAAACATCATTGGCGCCAAGATGAAGGGCTTCAGATTGCTTCAAGATCCGTGCTGCTGTTTTATTCATTTTCTACTTGTGTTTCAACAATTGAAATTTTTAAAAAAATTCATATCTTCTTGAAAAAGGGTCAGAAAAATATGATCTTTATGTCCATTTTGTGTGTTTTTAAATACTCTACCTAATTATGATATTTATTTTATGTTTTGATTTTTTTCTGTTATTCGAAACTGCCTATTTTCTAACAGCAGCCCATTTTTATTAAAATGCTGTTTTTTCTATTTTCTGAATCTGAACTTTGAAAATTCGTATAAAATTGAAAAATAGTCAGAAAAATGCAAACTTGGTGTCCATTTTGTGTGTTTTGAAGTCCTCTATCCAGTGGTGAAGTCCATTTTTCATTTTAGTCCCTGTACCGGTCCAGAAGGTACTGTTTACCAGAGAAGGTCATTTTGGCAATTTTGAGTGTTTTTATTGTGTCATTGGTGCATGTCTTGTGATGTAATTTTGGTTCACTATTCCAAAGAGTACTAGGGGCTGTTTTAAAGTATTTACAATTAATTTCATGAATTAAACATCATTTTTATAGACTTTCATAGCCTTGATTGCTATATCTTTGGTACCAATGATCAAAAGGAAAGGAAAAAAATCCAAAAATTCCGAAAATAGCACCAAAAATCTGCCAAAATGTGGTTTTATGCAAAGAAGCCCCTGATTTTGTTTAAAATCATATTTTTGATGTTTTTTTTGAAGAACATGTCATTAAGATTTCCTTAGGTTTAGAGATGTAAACATCCAACTTGTCATTTGTTTATACTTCAAACCTTCCATCTTCCATCATTTGCATATATTTAAAATATTTAATTTCTTTTAGCATATTGGCTTAGGAAATCAAATATTCTTCCATACACAAATGGATCTAAAGAGGGATGGTCATTGAAATATCACAAGTTTAAAGCACAAATGACATATCATAGCCAAAGCTAATGTCATCTAATGCTTTAAACTTCAATTTCTCCCCCATTTGCACATAGTTTTTAATTCTTGCCAATATTCATGCACATAAATGCATTAATTATTGACTAAATTAATCCCTTTGCACAAATGGACCCTTTGATCATTTAGGTTGAGAGAATAATAGGGGAGACCTCATGGCTCAACCCTACCACCTCTTGTGTTTAATTTTTTTTTGTTGTCACTTTATTATTCTTTTAATACCTTCACAAAATAATTAATATAGTTTTCATATGAAGGGAGACCTCATGGCTCAACCCTCATACTTCTACTATTTAATTATTTTTAGAAGAAATTAAAAGAGTTTAAGGAAGAAAAAAAGAAAAGAAAATATCAAATACTAAAACTTTATATTTTTTTTTTTTTATTTCATAAGCTCCAAGTAAAAGAGATGATAAAATATTAAAATATATACATATTAATACTCATATATATATTTAATATATATTTTTATGCAAAAATAAAGAAAAAGGTAAGAAGAATCACATTTTTATATCTTTTTCATTATTATTTCATGAGAGATGCAAAGAAAGGAATTAAAAAGAGAAAAATATTTTTGTTTGATCATCAAGTTGCATATTCCATTTTTTGTTCATCCTATGATGAACTAGAAACTATGCAACTCTCACATTCATGATTTTTGAAGGTTTAGAAATAGAATAAAAGAAGAAGAGATGAGGGATAAAACCAAAATAATGAAGAACAAACAAGAAAAACCATCAAAAAACCTTCTTTATTTCGAATCAAAGCAGAATATTTACAGAACTTTGCTCATTTAGAGCTCTACATTGCATAGGTATTAATTACCTCTTTGAACTTGCTTGAAAACTTCAAATTTCTAACCTAGCCTTGGTGTAAAAATGGGGTTTTCTCTCTTGTTTCTTGCTCAAAGCTCTCTGGAGAAGATGAAGTGTGTGTTTGCTGTTTAATTGGGGTGCCTTATAATGGGCAATCTTAGGGTTTTCGATTTTGAAGCTGCTGATGTGTCTTTTGATATGCCCACCAGTTGTTTGATCAAGGGTCTAGATCAATTCATCTCACCTATGCATGCATATGTGGCAAAAACTGTCCAATAGGGGTTTGGCATGTTAATAATTCTTGGTGGGATGATTTTCAGCCTTTAGATTGATTTTTAGTTAGGTGTACCACATATTAGCCTTTGATTAACCGGCTATGCATGGTAAACACTTAAATTTCGTGCCCCCTGCACTCTGGAGCAGATTCCTCTGTTTTGTCATCATCCAAGGGCAGCATAACACGTGTTTGGGGACCAGGGAGCCAATTAAACAGCTGTAGAGTTGAGGATATGCTATACCGGCGGTATACCGGGCTTAACATACTCCTCTCTTGATATTATCTATTCCAGCATCAAGGACAAGCCATGTAGCATCGTGATAGGATTATTAAAGTGTTCTAGAGCATATTACACCCTTTACTGAGCTAATTTGCCACCTTTGGCCTGTACCCGAACTGCACTACATCCCCTTCATGTGTAGGCTTATTTCAATGCACCTCTGATTGAATTAAAACCTTTAATAGCATCTCAGGGCCCTGTAATTTAACTCCCCCGAGTTTCAAAGCCCAATTTGAACTAGAGCCCGAGTTTCCTTGATTTTTTTGCTTGGGTGCGGGCTGGAGGAAGAAGAAGAGAGGGGTCTGACAATGTGGGACCCAAAATCAGTCCCTCTGCCGCTACAATACTCTTCTTTTTTAATTCTTTTGTTTCTTTCAGCTGGACCCGGTGTCTCTGAGCCGTGTACCCCTCTAAATACGGTATATGGTGCACCGCGCGTATTCTGATCAAAGGGGTCAATAGCATCCGAATTTAAATCCAGCGACAACCACTCCTACTTGCTTGATCTCGGCTTACCGTGGCCCAAGGTACTGACCACTCGGTGTACAATGTGTCATGGTAATGCACCGAGCTTGTGCAGCGTGAAGGGATCAAAGTGCCGCAGCGCTGAGGTTTTAATTCCAATTCTTATATCACTAATCTTCGGTAGACGCGGTTCATGGTGCACCTATGTGCTGACAACTTGAGGTTCTGAACTGGATTCGCATGCTCCGGGTTTAGGGAAAACGAAGGGATCACAATACATCCGGCGACGGATTTTTCTTTGATCAATTGAAGCAGCTCATGTTTTTGGACCAATTGAAGCAGCTCAAGCTTAACCCTTCGGCTTGCTTTGATTTTAATCCAAATGGCATCCGAGGCCCAAGCCCAATTGTAATCTATGCAATTCATTTTCGGCAACAAATTGATTCACTCCAATTGAAGTCAATTTAACTTAATTAAATTTAGTCAACCGAAGCCAACTATTTTTAAGTGAAGTTAATTCACTACCATTGAAGTCGATTATTTTAATTCAATATGAACCATGAACATTCTTTAGTTTTGTGATTAAATAAAATCCCAACTTTTTAGGGTCAAACAGCAACCGACTGCCTTTTTACCAGGAGGGAGAGGACAAAGATCCCATGTTTCATTTTTCCACAAAGCTGACATTTCCTCCTGCATAGCACTAAACCACCCCGGATTTTGCAGAGCCTCTGGCACATTCTTAGGAACAGAGTAACTGTCAAGGCTAGTAGTAAAGGCACGGTGATATGTGGATAGGGATGCGTAGGAACAGAAGCGGTCAAGAGGATATCTGGTACTGGGGCATTTACGTGGGCCTTTACGGAGGGCAATGGGAAGGTCAAGATCGGAGATTTGAGGTGGTGGGATTGGAGCAGGAATATGTGGACTAGGTGTGGTAGGGTCAGGTGCTTGTGTAGGAGATTGTGGGGATTCAGTGGTTGCGTCAGGTTCAACAGGGGATGCACAAGTCTCATGGTCCTGCATAGTCTGAACAGAGTTAGTATTAACAGGGATATTCTTACCCCTTCGAGTATATACCTGAGTAATAGGAGGCGCAGGAGGTGTCGGTGGCACGCCACTCTCAAGGATTGAAGAAGAGCCGATGTGAACATCAGGATATTTCAGAATAGTCATGATAGGTGGAGAATTACTAGATGTAGATAATGGACCAGATTCAGAATTTAAGGAATACGGTACAGACTCCATAAAAACAACATCAGATGAAACAAAGTACCTTCTAATAGTGGGGCTATAACATCGATAACCTTTTTGAGTGACAGAATAGCCTACAAAAATACATCGTAGGGACTTGGGATCAAGTTTCGTACGACCTGGTCTATTATCATACACATAACAAACGCAACCAAAGATCTTGGGTGAAACAGGAAATAAAGGTGCAGATGGAAATAGGACATTATAGGGTATTGCACCATCAAGTACAGAGGATGGCATACGGTTTATCAGATAGCATGCGGTTAGAACTGCGTTAGCCCAGAAACGATGAGGGACATGTCCATGTATCATCATAGTGCGAGCCACCTCAAGTATGTGTCTATTCTTTCGTTCAGCCACTCCATTTTGTTGAGGTGTATAAGCACATGATGATTCATGGACGATACCATTATCAGTCGTATATTGCACAAATTCATTTGTAAAATATTCTTTGGCATTGTCACTACGAAGAGTTTTAACAGTGGTATCGAACTGAGTTTTCACAAAAGAACAAAAAGCTGAAAATTTTGCAAAAATTTCTTGTCTAGATTTAATAACAAAGATCCAAGTTGCACGAGAGAAATCATCCACAAAAGTAACAAAATATCGAAAATCTGATACAGATGTAACTGGACAAGGACCCCATACATCAGAATGCACTAAAGCAAAGATACTGTTAGACCGATTAATGACTCTAGGTGGATGGGAAGCACGGACATGCTTTCCCTGGATACAGGACTCACAAACTAATTCTGAAATAGACTGAAATTCAGGACGTATCTTCTTCAACACCTGGAGAGATGGATGCCCCAACTGATAATGAACCTCCTTAGCACTACTAGTACTCAGGTATGCCACTCGTTGAGGTGAGCTCTCCATGCAATACAGACCTTTGTCCTTATATGTAGTGCCAATCAACCTATTCGTCCCCAGTTCCTGAAAGATGCATTTAGTTGGGGTGAAGGTAACAGAGCAATATAACTGTTCTGTTATTTTGCTTACAGACATAAGGTTCTCAGGAAAGGAAGGAACATATAAGACAGATGATAAGGGCATGTTTTGTGAAATTTGGGTGGATCCAATTCCTTCTATATTGCAGGTAGAGCCATTAGCTATTTGGACAGGTGGTTGTGAGGTAGTGGCAAGGCCTGACAGTATACTTTTGTTACCAGTCATGTGGTCAGTAGCGCCTGAATCAACAATCTATGATGATTTTGATGCTATAAAACAGTTAGAAGTCATACCTGGGTGAGCTAAAGTAGCCCTCGGAGTCTGTGGCTGAGAGGTCATGTCGGCACGAGAGAAGCCCAGCTGCTCGAGTCGCTGAACAAGTGTAGCAATTTCACCTGAATTGGTGCATTCGCTGGGTGATTGATCGACAGTGGCCACCTGAGCACGAGGAGGGTGTGGTGAACCTTTTGGGCGCTTTGGACAGTCCCACTTCATGTGACCCCACTCCTTGCAATAGCGGCACTGCACATTCTTATTGTTACTCGAATTAGAAGTGCCCTCAGATCCTTTTCCTCCTTTCACAAATGACTGACCTGTGCTCTTACCTCTGTAAGAGTTTGCCACTAATGCTGAGTTTTCAGTAATAGGTGACGAACCAATCCCATCAGATGGAAACATTTCCCGCAGAAGATGATAGGTAGCAGACAACGATGGTATAGTTGTCTGACCAAGAAGGATCGGTCGTGCTGAGGAGTATCTGGATGACATACCTCCAATAAATGTGAGTGTATTCAGCTGCTCCCATACTGTGGTTGAATCCGCACCGAAGGGAAATAAATCACTCATCTCATCAGATAATTTCTTGAATTTGGTGAAGTACTCAGTAAGAGTTGCATCACCCTGTTCACACCTTGCATGTGCCTGAGAAACTGTGTATGCGTGTGCCATGCTGGTTCTTTTAGAATATGTGGATTGGAGATGATCCCACATTTTCTTAGTGGTCTTAAAGGTGTGTACAGTGGACAAAATATCGGGCTCCATCGCATTCCACAGAATCATGCGAATAGAGCTATCCTCAGCTTTCCAGTCTTCGGTAGCTTGTGATTCTTCCGTCAGATATTTTCTCTTTCGAAGCGAATCTAACCCAGTCACAACAAATGTGGACCATTGTTCCCAGTTGGTGCTAGAGAGGTTAACAGGAATTTTCAGTTGCTGAATGGATATCGATTGTGGAACCATAGGTGCAATTTGAGTAACAGGTTGTTTATCCATTAAAAAATTCTAAACAAAACCAGAGATGTTTAGAGAGAAAACAGGTTATTTATCAACACCGAACCACACCAAACAAGTTATTTATCAAAAGGTCCGAACTCTTTCCTTCTTTCGGAGAAAGAGAAGAGAGAGAGCCGAAGAGAGATAGACAGAGGGATCGGTACCGAGAGAGAGAGACTCTTCCGATCAGAGAGGAGCGGAGTGGAGCGGCGACTCTTCCGATCAGAGAAGAGCGGAGAGGAGCGGAGTGGAGCGGTGCGCAGCACGGAGCAGAGAGGAGCGGATCGGCGAGCAGCACGGGGCGGAGCAGAGAGCAGTACGGGGCTGAGCGGAGGGCAGCACGGGGATCGGCGACTGCTGTGGATCTGACGACTGCTGTGGATCGGAGGGCGGGCGGAGCAGAGCGGAACGGATCGGCGACTGCTGTGGATCTGACGAAACCCTAGCCGCCTAGGGTACAGTAGCCTGATACGGCTCTGATACCATGTAAGTGAATTAGAAAGTTGTAAATTCTGTATATTCCACTAATCAACGTTACATACCTATATAATGAAAGACTAATGACAAAATATGGAAAGTAATTAATACAAATATTCACACAGCTAATCCTAAATCAATACAGCTAACATTCTATCTTTAACACATATTAATTATATCATCCTCATACATGAACAACAAACCTTGCTGCTTCTCTCTCTTGAAACTTGTCAGAGGCTGCCAACTAGCCAAGGGCATCATTAAACAACAAACAGTGTTTAACATCTCATGAAAGAAACAACAAATCAGGGTAATTCTATTACCCATACTCTTATCATACATTTCACACACACAAGTTTCTGTTACAACTCCCGCACCATCATCCCCTAGATTATCCATATTATACCTTGCTGAACTGGTACTATACCAGTATGCATGGTACCAGTGTTACAGGCCAAAGGCTGATACTGGTCCTCTGTACTACATCCTTTGAAATGTGTGAAACTGACTGTTCCGTACAAAATCTCTAGCAGTATCTGGTCCACAGCTTGGCATCCTTCAGGATTCTATCTACCAGCTGCTATGGCATTAATGTCCCCTCTGTAAAAACCCTCTTGTTGTATTGCTTCCAGTCCAGATATGCTAACAGACACCCATGATGAGTGTAAACCAAGCCTCTGAGCTCATCTTGCGATGGTGTATGAAGCTGTCTATTGAAAATACTGGCACAGAGAAAGAGATGGATAAAAATTGTATTGTTTATTGCTTATGTTTTACACAGATTGTACACATGGGTATATATATAGGCTGATCAAAGACACTAGCTGTTGTAATTTCCATTGTTCAAATTGAACTATACAGGGCATCTAATCACAGTATAATTCTGATTGCTGCAATCACCTTGATTACAGCTGATTGATACAATAGCTGATTATAGCTGATTGATTTAATTTCTGATTACAGAGGGCTACAGTTGCTAATTAGCATTATCTTCAATACTGTTCCATGAGACACAGAGAATGGAATGATCTCTTTGTGTCTCGTGTATTCTAATCAATGGAAAACGTTGAAATACAAAGGAGGAATGCACCACCAAGTCTCAGTTCCATGTAACATAAGGTAGGATATTAATATTGGCATATATGATCCCCGCCCAAGTCACAGTTTTGTATCTTTACAAAATAAAGCATGAATCGGTTATCTTTGTAGCATCATTTTTTTTCATTTTATTTCTCAAATATCTACACCTATTCCTGATTTGATTCATTGATTGTAACTTTTGAGAAAGGTAATTAGTAGAATTGAACACTAACACACATCTTTAATTTAAATCCAAAGGAACAATAGATATGCACACTATATAAATCTCGATGGCACCAGCCAATGGTTCTCTTACATGAGATTTTAACAATATCAACATTAGACTTTTTTATTCTTGATTTAATTTTTTTTAAATGTCAAAATTACCAAGGCCAATGGGAAGACAAAAACGATTGTAAAACAATAAATACCACAAAAATTGGGTGATAATTGATATATAACCAAGGTTATAAATAGCGATTATAGCGGCATAGCGGGGAGACAAAAAAAAAAGCTATCGCGAATAGCGTAGCTATCCTACATAGCGTTTTTTTTATTTTCAAAAAATTTATTTTATATTTCTACTAATAATAAACATTATCTAAAGTCTTTTAAGTAACAAAAACACCAAATTGATTAAGAAGTTCTAATATTCACATTGAACCAATACAAAGTCCAAATTGTCATTCAAAATATCCCTAATTCATAAACTATCGATATATTTTTTATTGAGCAACTAGGTTTTGTTTTAGTTTCTGGAGAGCCCAACGCACAACCCATGATACAAATAATTTAATTGATATAGGCCAATGCACATTGTTCAAGTTTATTGATATTATAGACTCATCTAATTTAATTTCGGTTTGGACCTTAAAGCCCATTTAAATTGCAAAATAAATAAATAATAATAAGCCCATGTAGCATAGCGGACCGCTATTCCGCTACGCGCTATGCGCTATAGCGGACCGCTATTACCGCTATAGCGGCCATAGCTCGATTAGCGAAGTTTTACCCCGTAACTTAGCTTTTTAGGTCAAAAACCGCTATAGCTAGCTATTTAGAACCCTGTATATAACAGAAAGAAATACCAATCTTCCGACATTGTGGTGAGTACAAATACAAAGATTATAGTTACTAACAAGAAAAAAATAAGATAAATAAAAAATGAACTATCACAGCCAAGGGGAGTCTATGCTTAATTTCTAATTTCATTAGTAATAACCAGGGTTCTAAATAGTTAGCTATAGCGAAGCTATAGCGCAGCTATAGCGGTTTTTGACCTAAAAAGCTAAGCTACGGGGTAAAACTTCGCTAATCGAGCTATGGCCGCTATAGCGGTAATAGCGGTCCGCTATAGCGCATAGCGCGTAGCGGAATAGCGGTCCGCTATGCTACATGGGCTTATTATTATTTATTTATTTTGCAATTTAAATGAGCTTTAAGGTCCAAACCGAAATTAAATTAGATGAGTCTATAATATCAATAAACTTGAACAATGTGCATTGGCCTATATCAATTAAATTATTTGTATCATGGGTTGTGCGTTGGGCTCTCCAGAAACTAAAACAAAACCTAGTTGCTCAATAAAAAATATATCGATAGTTTATGAATTAGGGATATTTTGAATGACAATTTGGACTTTGTATTGGTTCAATGTGAATATTAGAACTTCTTAATCAATTTGGTGTTTTTGTTGCTTAAAAGACTTTAGATAATGTTTATTATTAGTAGAAATATAAAATAAATTTTTTAAAAATAAAAAAAACGCTATGTAGGATAGCTTTCGCTATAGCTACGCTATTCGCGATAGCTTTTTTTTTTGTCTCCCCGCTATGCCGCTATAATCGCTATTTATAACCTTGGTTACACCTCTCAATTTTGTGCCTATAATTGTCTAGCTATTTGGATCTTCCACTCATCACAGCTTATCACATTGAGTAGGAATAAATGACAATTTATTTTTTCCGAGATCATATTTAATGAAGAAATTTTGCTGCTGCATGTTCCCCAGGAGAGAAATACCTGCAGAAGCCGTGATAGTTAAACAAAGCAAACCGGTATCTGAATCATGGAAGATGTAATTACTCTCTGGAAGGTCAAGATCTGCTACATCAAAGTGTAAAATGAATTTCGGCAAATCTAGTGATGCACTTTTTGGTGGTTTGAAACATACATCAAATCCGATATCGGAACCATCTGCTACAGGTATCTTCATTTGTGATATGAAAGCTTTCTTTGCAGCATTGTATGCTACTGCTTCCAGGTAAGTGAAGGTCGTGCCCGAGTCTATTATCATGCCGCCAGTACCATCAGTCTTGTTTAAGGCAAAGGTGGAACTGTTGAATAAATGATTCAAACTTAGATAATTTCTGTTATTAGAGAAATGAGTGAAGGGCTGTGAGTAAATTTACTTTTATTAGGGTTGTCTTTGTTTATTTAAATGCTAATTTAGGTGCACTCTATTTTGTAACTGTTTGTTAAGTGAAGGGGTGTAACTCTTCAGGGGTCGGATCTATTCTGCTTTATATAGCAGTTAGATAATAGACATTCTGTATCTTCCTTTTCTATAGATAATATTGAACTTTGTCTGCTTCTCTTGTTTTCCTCTCTAAATATTCCAACATACTGGTATCAGAGCCATGAATCAATCTATCATTCCTCAATTTGATGGAGAGAATTACAATTTCTGGTGTATCAAGATGAAAACGCTGCTTAAGTCTCATGGGTTATGGGACATGATTGATCCGGGTTTGACGGGAACTGATCCAGAAAGTGTTAAAAAGGATTCAAGGGCGATGTGCTTTATTCAACAAGGTGTTAGCGATGCAGTCTTTCCCAAAATCGCAGCAGCAGAAAATGCTAAAGAAGCCTGGACGAATCTGTCTACTTCGTTTGAAGGGAACACTCGGGTAAAGGGGATGAAACTTCAGGGATTGAGAAGGGATTTTGAGACACTGCAGATGAAGCCTGAAGAGAACATCCAAACTTTTCTTACAAAGGTGCAGGATGTGGTGAATCAAATGAAGGTATACGGTGATACGGTGTCAGATCAGACGGTGGTTTCCAAAGTGTTGAGAAGTCTAAATCCTGATTTTGATCATGTTGTCGCTGCGATTGAGGAATCCAAAGATTTAGCAAATTATTCATTTGCTGAACTTACTGGATCTCTACAGACACATGAATCTAGATTAAAGAAAAGGGAAGAATCGGTTGGAGAACAAGCCTTTTATGTAAGAGGAGAAGTTGTGAGAGGAAGAGGAAGAAGCAGGGGTAGTTCCGCTAGAGGGAGAAGAGGCAGGGGATCAAGTTCGAGAGGGGGAAGCACCACTGGAGAATCGAATTCCAGAGGGGGAAGGAATATTGATTCGTCAGATTGTGACTCATCCGATGAGTTTAAGAAAGGAGTTAGATGTTATAACTGCAATAAGATGGGACATTACAAATCTGAATGTCAAGAGCCAAATAAACGGGTGGTGCGTTGCTATTATTGTAACAAACTGGGACATCTACAATCTCAGTGTTACACCAAAAGAAGAGAAGAAGGTCAGGCAAGTTTCGCCCAGGAGAATGAAGAGGAGTATGAGGAGACAGATGATGCACTTTTCATGGCATACACCAATCACAAAATTGATCCAAGCACAATTTGGTTTCTGGACAGCGGATGCTCAAATCACATGACAGGGCATAAGGAGCAGTTTGTCACTCTTGATGAATCTTTTAAGCATCAAGTGAAACTCGGAGATAATAAGATGATTCAAGTAGAAGGTAAAGGGACAGTATCTGTTCTTACAGCAACCGGTATGAAAAATCTTCAAAACGTGTATTTCATTCCGAAGTTGTCGCAAAACTTGTTGAGTATTGGGCAATTGACTGATAACGGTTATTTAGTTGTATTTGATGGTAAAACCTGTACCATAAAAGAGAAGACAAGTGACCAGTTAGTTGTAAAAGTAGAAATGGCTGCAAACAAATTGTTTCCTCTAGAAATGACCACTGTGATGGATCGGGCATTAATTGCAAAGGGGACGAAGATCTCTGACCTATGGCATCAGAGATATGGGCATTTAAATGAGTCAAGTTTGAAGTTATTGGGTCATAAAGAGATGGTCTATGGTATACCTGCGATTGATGAAGTAGAATTTTGTGAGGGATGTGTGTATGGAAAACAATCCAGAATATCATTTCCAAAGAATCAAAGTAGAAAGACTGAGAACATTCTTGAGGTTGTGCATACCGATTTATGCGGGCCAATGAAGACTACATCTTTAGGTGGCAGTAAGTACTTCTTATTGTTCACTGATGATTTTAGTAGGAGAAGTTGGATTTATTTTCTTAAGGCCAAATCTGAAACATTCAATGTGTTCAAGAAGTTTAAAGCGTTGGTTGAAAAACAATCAGGCAGCAGTATAAAAATTCTAAGATCGGATAGGGGAGGGGAGTTTACCTCAAGAGAGTTCAATGAATTTTGTGAAGTAGAAGGAATACACCGTGAGCTGACCACACCGTATACACCGCAACAAAACGGTGTAGCAGAAAGGAAGAATAGAACAGTAGTTGAAATGGGAAGGAGTTTGATGAAACACAAGAAGCTGCCTAATCAATTTTGGGCTGAAGCTGTAGGAACAGCGGTTCATATACTGAACCGATCACCAACCAAGGCAGTGAGTGAAGTCACTCCATTGGAAGCCTGGTCTGGAAAGAAACCCGATGTAAGTTATTTTAGAGTATTCGGTTGTATAGCTTATGGGTTCATTGATGATCACATGAGAAGTAAACTTGATGACAAAACTCTAAAACAAATCTTTATTGGGTACAGTGAGCAGTCAAAAGGGTACAGGTTATATGATCCTGTAAGTGGAAAGGTTACAGTGAATAGAAATGTTGTTTTTAATGAAGGGTCATGTTGGGATTTTGATGAGAAGAAAGAAGCGGTAGCTACTGAAAAAGAAACTGTTATAGTGACTGACAGTGAGTTAATAGAAGATGAAAGTGATAGAAGTGAAGAGGAGGAGAGTTCGGATAGAAATGAGGCTGTCGAAACTCCTCTAAAAACTTATACCAGGAGGGGAAGAGATGTGCAGCTCACAAACAGGAAGACAAAAGCACTAAAAGACTTGTATGAATCAACGCAAGTAATGTTAGTGGCTGATCCGACATGTTTTGAAGAAGCAGATATGAAGGATGAGTGGAAAGTAGCTATGAAGGATGAGATTGCAGCAATAGAGAAGAACAAAACTTGGAGATTGGTAAGATTACCGGAAGGGAAAAATGTAATTGGGGTGAAATGGGTATACAAAACTAAAGTAGGACCAGAGGGTGAAATACTGAAGCATAAGGCTAGACTTGTGGTGCGAGGGTACACTCAAGAGCAGGGAGTTGATTTTGATGAGACATTTTCTCCTGTGGCACGGTTTGAAACCATAAGAACTCTTTTAGCAATTGCAGCACATTTAAAACTGACAGTGTATCAATTTGATGTAAAATCAGCCTTCTTAAATGGGGAATTGAAGGAGGATGTTTACATAGAGCAGCCAAAGGGGTTTGAAGTTCACGGGAAAAAGGAGCATGTATACAAATTGGATAAGGCTCTGTATGGATTAAAACAGGCACCACGAGCATGGTACAGTAAAATTGATAGTCACTTTCTTGAAACTGGTTTTGAAAGAAGCAGTAGTGAACCTAATCTTTACATAAAGAAAAATGGTGGAAATGAACTGCTGATTGTGTGTCTCTATGTGGATGACATGATCTACATGGGAACAAATCAGAGTTTAATTGATCAGTTTAAAGAGAGTATGAAAAAGAAGTTTGAAATGACTGACTTAGGAAGGATGAAATATTTCTTGGGTTTGGAAGTGATTCAAGATGACAAGGGCATTTTTGTATCACAAAAGAAATATGCCTGTGACCTTTTAAGAAGATTCCAGATGGAGAACTGTCAGGCAATGAGTACACCCATGAACGCAAAAGAAAAATTAGTCAAGGAGGATGGAAGTGCATCAGCTGATGGTGTGAGATACAGAAGTATGGTGGGTGGTTTAATTTATCTTACTCACACAAGACCTGATATTTCATTTTCAGTTGGAGTTGTATCGAGATTTATGCACAATCCAACAAAACACCATATGGGAGCAGCAAAAAGAATTCTGAGGTACATTTCTGGAACAACTGAGTATGGGATGTGGTACGATAGAAAGAGTACAGGAAATTTGTCTGGGTACAGTGACAGTGATTGGGCAGGGTGTTATGAAGATATGAAGAGTACATCTGGTTACTTGTTCTGTTTGGGGTTAAGTCCGGTCAGCTGGAAATCAAAGAAACAGCCAACAGTAGCACTTTCCTCAACCGAAGCGGAGTATGTAGCAGTATGTACAGCAGCGTGTCAAGGGGTATGGCTCAGTAGAATTTTGAAAGATGTTGGGAAGCGACAGGAAGGATCAGTAGTGATTAAATGCGACAACAAATCAACAATAGCTATGTGCAAAAATCCGATGTATCACGGTAGATCAAAGCACATTGATATTAAACTTCATTTCATCAGGGAGTTAGTAACAAATAACACTATTGAATTGGAATATGTGCCCACTGCAGACCAGAAAGCTGATATTCTGACCAAGGCGCTACCAGCAGCTGATTTTCTAGCTATGCGCAGGAAGATAGGAGTAACCAAGTTTGAATCAAGAGGGGGTGTTGAATAAATGATTCAAACTTAGATAATTTCTGTTATTAGAGAAATGAGTGAAGGGCTGTGAGTAAATTTACTTTTATTAGGGTTGTCTTTGTTTATTTAAATGCTAATTTAGGTGCACTCTATTTTGTAACTGTTTGTTAAGTGAAGGGGTGTAACTCTTCAGGGGTCGGATCTATTCTGCTTTATATAGCAGTTAGATAATAGACATTCTGTATCTTCCTTTTCTATAGATAATATTGAACTTTGTCTGCTTCTCTTGTTTTCCTCTCTAAATATTCCAACAGGAACTAGGTATGTTGAGTTTAGTTGAACCAACGGTGACCCCCAATAGAGACAAGTAGTAAAAGGAAGGATATATTGGGTTCTTCACTAGCGGTGTTGTTTGTGTCGGCCCCGCCGCTGCACTTGGATTGAGGTGGGCAAGTGAGCCAAAGAACATTGGACTATGCTTTTCCAAATTTAATGAAGCAAAACAATAAGAGAATTTCTTAAATCCTAATTGGGATATAAGAGACAGCGGCTCCCTCCCAAGACCGACCAAACCCGAACTTTTATCAAACCCATCAGTGTTATTATTGCCACAGCCAAAAGCAATGTCTTTTACACTTTGTGACCCCAAGGTAAAGGTCTCGGATGCTAAGTTCCCTACAGTAAAAGATTGGTCAGCATATCCATACAAATACTCACATGACGCGTTTCTTTTACCGCATTTTTTAGTAGGTAGTGCCTTGCATAGTTTGGCTGTACAAGGTAACTTTTTGTATGTTGAAGATTTAGATGGATCGAAAATCGAAGTCGACTGCTTAAAGCAGCGTTTACAAGGTTTGCACTGTGTCCATACCAGATCACTTCCCGTGTCTATAATTGCTGGAAATGACTTGCTCGGTGTCCCGATAGCTATATCCATCACAAATTCACCACTGCCTAAATAGGCATCAGTTTGGGCTCCTGTTGCTTGTTTGGAGTCATGTTGTCGGAGATTGTTGGTTTTTCTAGATAAGTGAATCATCCGTTGATGGCTTCGACGAGTCATACGTTGCAAGATCTCGGACCTGGAGAAGTTTCCCTTCGAGTCAATATGCATTAGGTCTATGCGGAGATGCTTCAAGGAATGTTTAGATGTTTTAGCTTGAGATAAAGATACAAGGAGGACAAGCATCGTTAGTGTAAGGATGTTAATCATGTTCTGAAGAATTTTGGTTTCCATTTTTGTTGACAAAGGATTAAAGATTAGGATACAAATTCGAATTTCTTAGTAAAACTGTTCAGAATAAATATATAGTAAGAAACATAAAGGTACATTAAGGTGTTTTCTCTTTCAAATGAGGATTTGTGCTGTAATATTCTAATCTTAGGTACTGTCTTGACATGACATTCAACACTCGGTAGTTATCAAATGAGAATTTGGGTGATTGTAACTGATTTGTGGTGCTGAACTTTTTTTTTACTGTTTTAGTTAATGATTTTCAGCACGTATGCGCTGGAGCAGTGATTAATCTAGACACCTATCTGGTTGTACATCAACTTAATTAAAACGACCATGCATGTCATAGCTCAAGGTTCATGAAAAATGCTGTGATGAATAGAAACATAGGGATGTGCTTATGTGCATAATTATTACCAAGTATATATAATTGCATGCATATATAGAGTAGAACTAGGGTGCTCCTAAGCTCACCAAGTCCTTCCGTGAGCGCGACTCTAAAACCTATCAAATTGACTTCAAACGACATTTCCAAACCGTTAGATGTTCAATCTATATTAAAATGTGCTTGGAGACCAAATTTTATATTTTTTGGAATTTTTTTACTATTTATTAAGATGGTTTGAAAATCGCTGTTTTCCAATGGTGCAGAATTTTAATAAAAACAACGATTTTCAAACCATCTTAATAAATAGTAAAAAAATTCCAAAAAATGTAAAATTTGGTCTCCAAGCACATTTTAATATAGATTGAACATCTAACGGTTTAGAAATGTCATTTGAAGTCAATTCGATAGGTTTTAGAGTCGCGCTCACGAAGGGCTTGGTGAGCTTAGGAGCACCCTAGTTCTACTCTGCATATATACATTGATAACCATTTAATGTGTACTGTAATCTTCACTTTTTTAGCTGTCAATCATAGAAAACAAAGTTTAGATTAGTCGGAATTATCTAATAAAGTTAGGAGAATATAAGAAATGTCTACTCCTACTTGACCACTGGCCAATCAAATCGGTATTATAATCATGGCCTAACCTAGTGAAGAGAATTAATTAGTAACCCCATTACCAGTTTTGTCACGTCATCACGTCACATATGTCGATCACATGACGTGACTCGCGTGTTTCCGCCATCTTAATCACGTCACGTCACACAAATTGATCCAGTCACGTACGGCACATCACGTCACACAGTATTTGGTCAATTTTTTCAACATTATTTTTAATTATAATTTATTTTATAATAGTTTCTTATTTTTTGGTATATTTTGTTATTATTTTCTTTGAACTAACTTAAAACTTGAAAATAATAATTAAACGCAATCAATCACGTCAAGTGTGGCACGGCGTAATCACATGAAACGTGAATATTCACCGGATGTGATTGTCCTCTACCTTTTTAGTCACGTCATGTAAAAATAATTTTTGTCACATGAGAGATCTTTCTGGATTTTACCTTTTTATATATATTGTATCATATGTTTCTAGAGGACAATCACATCCGGTGAATGTTGTATCATATGTTTGTATTCAAATTGTGTCCTCTACCTTTTTATACATATGATACAATATATATAAAAAGGTGAATATTGTATCATATGTTTGTATACAACATATGAGACGTGAATATGCATCCAAGATTTATATATATTGTATCATATGTTTGTATTCAAATTGTGAGAGATCTTTCTGGGTTTTCTTCACAAGGTGAATCATTCGTTGATGGCTACGAGCAGCCATACGCTGCACGAGCATGAACTTGGAGACGTTTCCATGCGAGTCGATATTCCTTAAGTCAAAGCGTACATGTTTCATGGAATTATTAGATGTTTCGGCATGAGACAGAGATACAAGGAGGATGAGCATAATTATTGTAAGAATGTTGTGGAGAATTTTTTTCCTGACATTTTTCGACAGAGAATTGCTGAATTGCTGTGTATGATCAATTAAATTTTTTATTGATTAGGAAAATTAAAGATACATTGTAACTTCTAAGACTTTTAAAGTGAAGGAATTAATTTTCTTTCATAGGATTTGGCTGTGGTACTTTCTTATTTTAGGTACTCGTTTGATATGCCACTAAAGACAGCCTAGCGGTACAGGTGCATGCTGCTGGCGAGATGGTAGTTGTCTCATAATGGTAATATGCATGGTTGATTGTAACTATTTGCAAGGGTAAAAGTGTTTTTTATGTTGGTATCGTCGCGGATACTCTGTCGGTAATAGCAATATTCTGAGGAATACCATTTTTTGTCGGCTTATCCTCGGCAATAGTCACTTTTTACCTCACGAATAGTGGTAGATTCTTGTGTGGTGTGTGTGCATATATGGTTATGGGTATAAAAATGCTTCCACCAGATCCATATCATCTCCAATATTGACAACCCTAACTATACATATAAACCTCGGTTGCACCTCTGATTGACTCATGCGTCAACCATTTTAACTTTAAAACTTTTTATTAAATATTAACCAAAATATTCAGAAGACACACAATCATATCAATAATAAATACCGCAGTCAGATGAGATTGCACAGTAAATACTAGTATTAAGAAATAAACATAAAATCAAATAAAAAAGATTCTATCCTTTACATTTTATCACATTGAGTAGGTGTAAACGACAATTTATTTTCCCCGATATCATATATAACGAAGAATTCTGCTGCAGCAGGTTCCCTAAAATTGACGGACCTAGGGAAGGCAAGACGGTTAAACAAAGCAGACCAGTATTTGGATCAATGATAAAATAATTACTCTCCGGAAGGTCGAGATCCGCTCTGTCAAAGTGCAAAATAAATTTTGGCAAATTAAATGATGAGTTTGATGGCGCTGAAAAGCATAAATCAGCCCCGAAATGAGACCCGTTAACCACAGGAAACTTAATCTGTGATATGAAAGCGTTTATCACAATATTGTATCCTGCTGTTTGCAAGTAAGTGATGGTTGTGCCAGAGTCTATTATCGTACCACCAGTACCATCATTCTTCAAGGCAAAGGTGGAACGAGGTATATTGAGTTTTGTTGTACCAACAGTAATTCCCAATAAAGACACGTAGTATAACGAAGGATTTTGTCGGCTTCGCACTAGCCATGTTGATTGTGTTGGCCCTGTTTCTGCACTTTTATTAAGATATGCTAGCGATCCGAAGAACATCGGGCTTTTCTTTTTTTCATCCAATGAAGCAAAACAGTAAGAGAATTTCTTAAATCCTAATTGAGAAATAAGAGATAGTGAATCCCTCCCGAGACCGACCAAACCGGAACTTCCAGGAAATCCATCAGTGTTTTTGTTGCCACAGCCAAATGCAATATTATCGACCTTTGTTGAACCCAAGGTAATGGTCTCAGATGCCAAATTCCCTGCAGTTGAAGTTTTGTCAGCGTATGAGTACTGGTACTGACATGAACTGTTTCTGACTCCACATTTGAAAGCAGGTAGTGTCCTGCACAGGTCAGCGGTGCAAGGCAACATTTTGTATGTTGAAGAAGTAGATGGGTCAAAAATTGCTGTAGACTGATTGAAGCAGCGGTCACAGGGCTTGCACTGTGTCCATATTAGATCACTTCCTGTGTCTAGAATTGCTGGAAATGACAAGCTTGGTGTCCCAATAGCTATATCCATCACAAATTCACCACTGCCTAAATAGACATTAGTTTGGGCTGCTGATACAAGGTTGGAGTGAAATTGTGAGAGATTGTGGGTTTTCTTTACAAGGCGAATCATCCGTTGATGGCTACGACGAGTCATACGCTGAAAGAGCATGAGCTTGGAGAAGTTTCCATGCGAGTCGATATGCCTTAAGTCTATGCGTAGATACTTCATGGAATGTTTAGATGTTTCTGCATGAGATAAAGATACAAGGAGGATGAGCATGGTTAGTGTAATGATGTTGTGGAGAATTTTTGTTTCCGACATTTTGTCGAGAGAGAATTGCTGGCTTTGATTAAAGTTTGGGTTTATTAGTAAATAGAAAGATACATTGTAAGGTTTTTAAAGTGAAGGCATTATTTTTTTTTCTGAGGATTTGGCTGTAGTACTTTCTAATTTTAGGTACTGGCTTGATATGCCACTAAAGACAGCATACCGGTACGGATGCACGCTACTGGAGACACGGTAGTTGTCACATAACAGTAATACTGTTGATTGGAACTGAGTGTTGTTACTGACATTCTTCTCTGTCTTATAACTATATATCCAACTGTACTTATATTATATATGCTTATTTGATTGAATAAATTGTAAATATGGATGAACATAGATTTATACTACCAAGTCACATTACTTGCGAATAAGTTGCATACAATATAATTAAAAACTATTTAATTAATATGTACATATTAAAGTAAATTTTAGATCAGTCTGGAAGCACAGCTGCTATAGAAGGAAGAAGGAATGTTATCCCTAGTTGAGTAATGAGTAATAAATATCCAGGATAAGCAAACTAGTAATATATTTCGTATTATATATTTATAGGACTTGGTTTTTTACCAGCATATAACATGGGCCGGGCTTCAGCCCATTGGCTTGTAACATAGGAAAAATGGTAATTAAATTTATGGCCTTATGGACCATGCACATTGACTGGTAATAGTGGAAAAATGATATAGTTGACCGAACCGGGAATATGCATATAGTTGAACTGTTGAACCGAACCGGGAAACAACCACATGACGTTTCTATTTCTTTAATTGAATTATTATTCTTCATCTAGTTGCTTATATTATTTGCGGAAGCAAAAATGTTTTCTTCTTTTCTTTTCTATCAGCATGATTGTTAGGTAAACTTTCTTTTTAATTAAGTAACAAAAGAATGATATTTTTTAGCCACTTTATCCCAAAGTTTTCATTGTCCAGTCATTGTCAAACAGCTTATATATTAAGTTTAAATTATCTAAACATGAACATGTTATTGATCGAATTTATGCACAATTATGAGCAAAGTACACAAGCAAACCACACATTTATGTAAAGAAAATACAGAAGTACGTACAATAGAGAAAGCAAGAATAAAACAAAACAAAACAAAAGAATTAATTAATCAATGATTCATGAACAACAATATTATGTTTATATATCAACTTAAATTTAATTACAGCTTATCACATTGAGTAGGCATAAATGACAATTTATCATTACCAACATCATACAGAATTTGGAAATTTTGCTGCTGAAAATTCCCGAGAATCGACATTCCACGGGAACCCATCACAGTTAAACAAAGCAACCCGGAAGTTGAATCAGCGATTATATAGTTGTTCGCAGGCAAGTCGAGATCTGCACCGTCAAAATGAAAAATAAATTTTGGGACAACAACTGATGATGTATCGGATGGAGCCGTAAAGCATAAATCCAGGCCGACATCGGACCCGTCAGCTACGGGTAACTGCATTTGTGAGGTAAATGCTTTTTTCACTAACTTGTAGCCCGCAAGCTCCAAGTAAGTGATAGACGTGCCCGAATCTATGATCAACCCGCCTGTTCCGTCGCTGTCTAATGCGAATGTAGAACTTGGTATTGCTAATTTAGTTGAACCAACTGTAATTCCCTTTAGGGATAAGTAGTAGAAGGAAGGTTGTGAGGGGGTTCTTCACTAGAGGTGTCGATTGTGCAGGTGTCCTCTGAACTTGCACTTAAATCAGCAAGAGAGCCGAAGAACAGTGGGCTCGTCTTTGTCTCATCTAGTGAAGTGAGACAATAAGAGAACTTTCCCAACCCTAACTGGGAAGTAAGAGAGAGCGGCCCCTTCCCGAGACCAACTAACCCGGCACCTTGGGAGAACCCGGCACCATCGTTGGTGTCACCACAACCAAATGTCACATCAGCAACCTTTTGAGACCCCAAAGTGATGGTTTCGGTCGATAAGGTTCCTTGAGTCGAAGACAGTCACCGTAGGAATACTGATATTCACATGACTTATCGGTATTGCAGTGTAAGCAGGCAGCGCCTCGCATAAGGTGGCAGTACATGGGAGCTTTTTATATGTTGAAGAAGTAGAACGGGTCAAAAATTGGTGTCGACTGAGAAAAGCAATCTACGCATGGTTTGCACTGTGTCCCATATCAAATCACGGCCTGTGTCGACAATTGCTGAATATGATTGGCTTGGTGTCCCAATGGCCATTCCATCAAGTATTCTCCGTTTCCTGCCCGGACTTTAGATTGAATCTTTGATCCGGGGCTTGAGTCGAGTTTTGAGAGCTTTAAGCTTCTTTTGACTAAACGACTCATTCGGTGGTGGCTCCGTTGAGTCACTGCGTTGCAAGAGCTCAGACTTGGAGAAGGTTTCTGTTCAAGTCGATGTGTTTGCCTGCTCGAAAGCCTGTAACGGAATGTCGAGATGAGTTGGCATATGGGAGAAAGAAAACGAGCTGATAATGTAGTTATTATTAGAATGGTTTGAACAGACATGAGGCGTAACATTTTGGAGGCAAAATTAGAGAGAGACTAAGGACTACAGGAGTTTGCTTTCTTGTGGAAAAAAAGGGGGTTATAGGATGTTGGCTTATGCTTCTAAACTAACGCGTTAGCTGGTCTTCATTTTTTTTCAAAAAAAAAAGAAAAGTACAAAAATGGGAAGTTGATCATGATTCTCTCTAACCTTTTGTTTAATAATGAATGGTGTGATGTAAGATTTCTCCTGATAATAGAGAGTGTCAAAGAATGTGTCAATG